>MCJB01040602.1:100501-121187 GCA_002018475.1 Nicotiana obtusifolia | reverse complement strand
CCCCCCCCCCCAAACAAATGTTCGTCCTCGAATGTGCAAACAACCATTCCAAAACCACGAAACCACTGAATAAACTCACCATACATATACTCGCTGGTGATTACACGTCACCCCAATCCACATAAGCCCGACAACACCATCTTAACTGAAGATTATTCCTTCCACCCACCCTGATAAGCCTTAGAACCAAAATTTTCACCATCTGATCATTTCCCCAAGACCCGATTCCCACATAAGCACACTGTATCAACCTCAAGCATCTGCTACAGCTCATCCATACACCTACAAGGTATGACCACCCAACGTAATGCATCGTCCATATGCCCATAACAACATCTTTGACCACGACAACTGCCCTTAATCAAATCCAGCACTGACAACTAACCTCATATCAGTTGAAACCTTATCCTAAACCTTCACAACACTGAGAACGACGCAAGAAACATAAAGATCTCATAACCACTCACCCAACTCAATAAGTCACACCCAACGCCACCTGGGAACATACCTCGTAAGCTAAATCCAATAAGCACAACGCGAATAGGACTGTATATCGAAAGAGAAACACATGAGAGAAATGTCAAACAAGTACGACAGACATAACTCCCAATCAGTACCATACTACGAATCCATTCCACATGGGAGAATCAAAACATATGTATTAATAGCAAGGATCTCATTCTAATATAACTCCACTACGGCACATAGCCCGGTTCAAACATATCAAACCACACGAATATGCGAAGATCCCATCCTCTACTCTGAATCACAAGTAGAAGACACATCATACCAACCGAAACCTTCCACTAACTCAATTTCGCAAAACAAAATCACAAACAAGTAACAGACTTCCCATTCCTAGTAGAGCACCTAAATCACAAATCATAACCAAACCATCCAGACATCACATCAGAACCTGCCATAATGAGGAACCAAAAATTAATTCTATTGTCACAACTCCCAATAGTGGAAAAACCGAAACAATAGACACGGGCTACCACTATAAAATTCTCTCAACATAAGTAAACACATAAGCAGAGTACAAGAATCACTAAACTCACCCATATATGAGGCAGATAGGAGGACTCATACCGATAAACATTACCGAATCAAATAAGACTTATGCTCCTCTATGACCAATCAAATCAATACCTGTAATGGCACCATCTGGTGCAGCGGCCTCAGCCCTACCATGGAAAGTATATCAACAGGCCGGCTCAGGCCTCCCCCTTTAGGGCGCCCTTTACTCGTCGATCCTCCACCCTAGATGGTTGTGCAGGTGAAGTAGCAAATGGAATGGAGCCTATAGCTTGAGTGCTCTGATGAAATCCACCTCTCCCGAGTCTGGGACAATCTCTCATGATGTGCCTGGTATCCCCACACTCATAACAACCCCTCTACGGGCGTGGCTGCCAATACTGAGTCTGTGCTGGGTAATTAGAATAAAAGTTGTAGGCACCCGTGCAGGTGGCACACTAAAAGATGACTACCCCATATGAGTACCTTGAGGTCCTTGACTAACTGGAACATCACGAGTAGTCTGAAGTGCGGACTGGACTAGCCAACTGCCCAAGCCTCCGTCGTGATGGATCATAACTAAAGAGTAGAATCCACTGAATCTTTCAAAACCTCGAGACCTCTTGGCCTCCTTTATCCTCCCTCTCCACACCCTGAATACGCTCTAACCTCCTGGCAATCTCCACAACTTGTTGAAATGGAGTATCAGTCTCCAACTCCCAAGCCATGCTAAATCTAAGACCATAGCTGAGCCCCTCGATAAATCTACGGACTCGCTCTCTGACTATAGGAACCAATTTAGGTGCACAACGGGATAGCTCACTAAAATTGATGGCATACTCCGACATCAAAGTGCCCTAATGCAGCTGCTCAAACTCTGTATGCCACGCATTCCAGAGGGTCTGGTGAACAAACTCCCTAAAGAAAATCTCTGAAAACTGAGTCCAAGTGAGTGGTGTTGCATCAGCTGGCCTACCCTCTCATAAACCTGCCACCACTAATACACTACCACTGACAGTTAAAATATAATAAAAGCAACTATGCTCGCCTCCACAATACCCACGGTGCGGAAAATAAGGTGAAACTTCTCTAGAAAACCCTGCGCATCCTCGGTAGTTTTGCCACTAAAAATAGGTGGACCATACTTCGTGATCCTCTCAAGCCTCTTTTGCTCCTCCTCTGATGGCTTTGACCGGACCTTAGGCTGAACCTGAATAACAGGTTGCACCGGCACCACACCCAAAGTATGGCCAACATGGGTCTGCTACTCTGGAGTACAGGTGGCAGGAGTCTGAGCTCCTCCCCCAATCTATGAATGAGCTAGTGCAACTGGGATCAGTCCCGCATGAGCCAATGTACCAAACATGCTCGAGAATTGCACTAAAGTCTCCAAATGTCGGGGGGTAACAATAGGTGCCTCCGGTGTCTGTCCCCCAAACGGAGCTACTGGTGGCTCCTCAACTGCTGTTCTAGCAGGTGCTCTAGCTACGGCACATGCCCCTCATCTGCCTCTACCTCGGCCCCAGCCTCTATCGGCTCTAGCAGGAGGCGCAAGTGTCTACTCTGTTGATCTGGTAACGCGTGTCCTCACCATCTATGAGATAATAGAGATACAAAAGCTCAAACTTCAAAATAAACAAACCCACACGATAAGAATGAATGAAACAGAATTTTCCTAATAGTTCCATAGCCTCTCAAAGATAAGTACAGACGTCTTTGTACCGATCCACAACACTCCACTAAACTTATTGATGACTCGTAGAACCTATGAACCAAGGGATCTAATACCAACTTGTCACGACCCAAAATCTCGCCTTAGGCGTCGTGAAGGCACCTAGTCTCTAAGACTAGGTAAGTCGATTACTTACAATAATTAAGCCAATTTAACTATTATATTTTAAATCACAAGATTATATAAATATCAAAAAAAAGTGAAATAAGCATACGCTGCAATAATCACTACAACCTCCCAAGACTAGGCAACATATAGTCACGAACTCTAGCTGAATACATAGATAGATCTCAAAAATAAAAATACAATATTGTTCGGATGACAAGCTGACATTACAATAAAAGGATAGGACTCTAAGTGACTGCAACGACCAAGTAGCTCTACCTTAAAACCTCGCGATCAATAAGCTAACTCTACCTGAGTCTGGTATCTCCAATACCTAGATCTGCACAAAAATTTGCAGAAGTGTAGTGTCAGTGCACCACAGTCGGTAACCAGTAAGTATCATGTCTAACTTCGGTGGAGTGGTAACGAGGTACAAGTCAAGATACCCACTAGTCAAAATAACTTGTGCATTATAGAAGTATAAAGGTAATAATGTAAGCAGGAATCATTAAATGGAAACAGTAATCAACATATGACATAAACAATAAAGTAATAAAAACACTGTTAAAGTACCCGTGAAACCAAATACGGAAGGCAAATGACAAGCAATTAATCAAGCCGTTTTAACACAATTATCACAACGAATTACTCCGAGATACCCCATCTCATAATCACAAGTCACGAGTCCTAAATCATGAATCATATGCTCACAACACCTTGTGCCCACATTACTAATCACAACCGCACGGACAATAACGCAATAGAAACCAGTATCACTCTGCACAATCATCAACAAAGAGATGCCACCCTTATGCTCCGCATAATGACAATAATGAGGTGCCACATTTATGCTCCGCATAAAAACAATCAATCCACACAACAAATTGAGATGTGCTACATCACAACAATACGACATATCAACTTGTACCACAAGTGCCCATAGGCCACAACTTCTTTACAAAAACAATTCAAATATCACTGCAACACATAGCCCACGACTCAAACACGATGGGTACAGAATCTCAATAGCAGCAAAATGAATAGGGGATGTAACTCAACAAATGTACAACATACTGTCCACAACAACTTCAACTACAATAGGTTAATGACTTATAATAACTTCAACTTCAATTAATTGCTTAAGAATAAACTCAATAATAAAAGTATCTATATGAAATGTCAAACTTCAAATTCTAGTGTACGACATAAGTTAACAATGAAAGAGATGGCATGAACTAGCAACTACGTCTAAATGCATGAGCATAACACGGCAACGAAGGATATATGTAACAACAATTTCAATTAAGAATGACTCAACAATAAAGGAAGTCACATAATAGTAAAAGAGGAAACAACTTCTAATAAAGCATACAAGAGTAAACTTGACAAGTAAAAGATACAACATGTAACAGCAACCCCAAATAAAGACATGAAAGAACAAACTTGACAAATAAAAGATATAACATGTAACAACTTCAAAGTTAGACAAGATACTTAACTCAAAGAAGCCAAATAAATACTCTAAAACTACCTTCTCGTGTGAAACAACCTCTGGATGGTTCAAATCTAGCTAAAATAACTCAATATCACAAATAAAAACCATAGGAAACAATTCCTGACAAAAAAGCATTGATCTTTAATGAAAGCCAAAAAGTCAACCCCGGGCTCGGGCCTTGGAACCTGACAAAACTCAAAAATCGGAACACCTATTCTGATAGGAGTCCAACCATACCATAATTATCAAATTCCTACATCTAATCAGCCTTTAACTCCTCATTTTACATATCTTTTTTGAAAAGTTTTTTACAAAAATTCTCAATTTTTCCAATTCGAATTACTAGTTTAATGATAAAAACAAAGATGGAATCATGAAATATAATTAATTCTAGGTTAAGAACACTTACCTCAATCCAACACGTGAAAATCGCCTCAAAAATCACCCAAATCCGAGCTCTCTAACTCAAAAACTGATAAAATAACAAAAGCCCTCGAAATAGAGCATTTATAATTCTGCCAATGTATTCCTCTTACGCGATCGCGGAAAATGCTTTGCAATTGCGAAGCACGAAATCAAAAGCTGCAAAAACACTCTACGCGAACGTGTAAATACAATCGCCAATGCGATTCAGAATTTCCAGCAACCTATGCGAACACAGTCTCATTCACGCGATCGCGGATAACAAGACCTAATGCTCCCTTCCAGTTTTGCATACATGCGATCGCGTAACCAAAGGCGTGAATGCGAAGGGAAACAGTTCAAACCTTCGCAAATGTGTACCCGCTTTCGCGTCCGCGGTGACCAAGAAACTCAGCTCCCATAAAGGCTAGGTAATCGCGGCCGAATCTTTGCGATCACGAAGAACACTGAAACACCAGAAAATCCAGGCCATCCAAAACACACCCGAGGCTGCCGGGACAATGTCCGAACATACCAACAAGTTACATAACATAACGCGGACCTGCTCGAGGCCTTATATCATATCAAACAACACCAAAACTATGAACCGCACCTCAATTTAAGCTTAATAAACTAATGAACTTTCAAATTCTACAACTCGCACCGAATCATATCAAATCAATCCGGAATGACCTCAAATTTTGCACGAAAGTACCAAATGACACATCTGAGCTATACCAATTCCCGGAATCGCAATTCGAACCCAATACCGATAAAGTCAACTCCCGGTCAAACCTCTCAACCTTCCAATCCTTCAACTTTCCAACTTTTGCCAAAATGCATCAAATCAACCTACGGACCTCCAAATCCAAATCCGGACATACGCCTAAGTCCAAAATCACCATATGCAGCTATTAGAATCGTCAAAATACCATTTCGGAGTCGTGTACACAAAAGTCAAACTACAGTCAACTCTTACGACTTAAGCTTCTCAAATGAGAATCATCCTTCCATATCAACTTTGAAATGCACGAGACCAAAGCCGACCATACACCCAAGTCATAATACAAAATAAGAATGTACTCGAGACCTTAACCCACCAAATGAAAATGCTGAATCTCAAAATGATCGGTCGAGTCATTACAGTATCCACAAGGGATTATCAAATATATCCGCAAGGGATGCACAACAAAGGCCGCTATTTTCACACGGATAAACCCTACCAAGCCTAAATGCCCCAAGCTAAGAATTACTTCCCTCTCTCATATTTAATTGAGGATAAGCGTTGCCCTCATTATACTGCATGAGGCTAAGCATTGCCTCCATCATTGCATAGTGCTAAACACTGCTTTTCTCTGCATAGGGCTAAGCACTGCCCTCATAACATTTCATGAGGCTAAGCGCTTCTCCATCATTGCATAAAGCTAAACGCTGCCTTTCTCAATGTAAAGGATAAGCATTGCCCTTACATGAGGCTAAGCATTGCCTCCATCATTGTATAAGGCTAAACTCTACCTTTCTCTACATAGGGATACGCAGTACCCTCATTGCATTTCATGAAGCTAAGAACTGCCTTCTTCATTGCATAAGGCTATGCATTGCCTTTCTCTTCATAAGGTTAAGCACCACAATCATTATATTGCATGAGGCTAAGCACTGCCTCCATTATTGCATGAGGCTAAACACTACATTTTTCTTCATAGGGCTAAGCACTACCCTTATTACATTGCATGAGGCTAAGCACTACTTACATCATTGCATAAGTCTAAACATTGCTTTTCTTTACATAGGGCTGTACTACCCTCATTACATTGCATGAGCCTAAGCACTGGCTCCGCCATTGCATTAGGCTAGGAATTGCCTTTCTCTGCATAGGGCTAAGCACTTCCTTCAATACGTGCATGAAGCTAAGCATTGCCTCCATCATTGAATAAGGCTAAATGCAACATTTATTTGCATACGGCTAAGCACCGCCCTCTTTATATTGCATGAGGCCTAACACTGCCTCCATTATTGCATAAGGCTAAGCATTGCCTTCACCTGCATAGGACTAAGCACTACCCTCATGTCAAACAAGGCTAAGTACTTTCGCCTCTCATTCTCGCATACAGCTAAGCACTTCCTATTTCTTTTATCAAGTAATCAACATTTCCATATATTTGCATCTCATAGGTTGAAATATTGCCACAATGTCCGAAGGTATCATCTTCATAGCCTGAGGACATCATTCCTTGGCCTAAGGATCTCTCAAACTGCATATCATTATTCAAAGGCACAATAGTCCAGAGGCAGTATCTTCATAGCCCGAGGACACCATTACTTGTCCTGCGAATCCCTTTATCATACGCTTCATAGCCCAGGATATCATGGTCTAAGGACATAATCCTCATCGTTCCAAGACGATTCTCATGGTCCTAAGGGAATTTGTATCATGTTTATATTTTTGCAATAACTATATGTTAACGTGCATCGTATTTTGAGTTTTGCAGGTAACTCGGGAGGTAAATGTTCTACAAGTAGGAGCATTACTCGCTTCATTTTTCGTTCAAAACATTCACATTCCTTGATTGTCCCCAAAGTAATCGATAACCGACAATTGATTACCTTCTTTTCCATAGTCGCCCCAAACATATTCTCTAACGCATCCATAATTTTCGATTTTGCACTATTACCATTCATAACTGTCACCTAAAATTATCAACTGTTTATGACACTACCTTATCTAGAGAAAATCATTTCAACGACTATGTCGGTCTCGTCCGTAGTTGGATCCCGAACTACACGTGGCCTGATTCCCGTAAAACCAGAGATGTGTAGGCAACTCCAAGACCAGGGTTCGGCCCAAATTCGGACAAAATTGATTATCATTTTCTTTACCCGACAATTCTTTCATCATTCGTGGGTAAAGAGGGGCAGTTGTTGATACTCAATTTTTCCCTCAAATTTTATAAAGTATTCCATATACTTTATAAAATATTATTTTGTATTATCATCAAATTTATGGTGTTCATATAAATTATTTTTAATTAAGAATTACTCAACAATTTCCATCAACCATCGCGAATGCGATCTTATTCATGTGATCGCGGATAACGAGACCTAATGCCCACTTCCAGCTTTCCTTATATGCGATCGTGTAACCAAAGGCGCGAACACAAAGGGAAACTGTTCAAACCTTCGTGAACGCGTACCCGCTTTTGTGTCCGCGGTGACCAATATACTCAGCTTCCATAAAGGCTACGTAATCGCGACAGAATATTTGCGGTCGCGAAGAACACTAAAACACCAGAAAATCCAGCCCATCCAAAACACACCTGAGGCCTCGGGACACTGTCCGAACATACCAACAAGTTACATATCATAACGAGGACCTGCTCAAGGCCTCATATCACGTCAAACAACACCAAAACTATGAAACACACCTCAATTCAAGCTTAATGAACTAATGTACTTTTAAATTCTACAACTCGCGCCGAATCATATCAAATCAATCCGAAATGAATTCAAATTTTGCATGAAAGTCCCAAATGACACATCGGAGCTACACCAATTCCCGGAATCGCAATTCGAACCCGATATCAATAAAGTCAACTCTCGGTCAAACCTCTCAACCTTTCAACCCTTTAACTTTCCAACTTTCGCCAAAACGCATCAAATCAACCTACGGACCTCCAAATCCAAATCTGGTTCTAAAATAACCATATTAAGCTATTAGAATCATCAAAATACCATTTCAGAGTCGTCTATACAAAATTCAACTACAGTCAACTCTTACCACCTAAGCTTCTTAAATGAGAATCATCCTTCCATATCAACTCTGAAACGCACGAGATCGAAGCCGGCCATACACCCAAATCATAATACACAATAAGAATCTACTCGAGACCTTAACCCACCAAATGGAAATGCTGAATCTCAAAACGACCGGTCGAGTCACTACAGTATCCACAAGGGATTATCAAATGTATCCGCAAGGGATGCACAACAATGCCGCTATGTTGACATGGATAAACCCTACCAAGACTAAATGCCTCAAGCTAAGAATTACTTCCCTCTCTCACATTTAATAAGGGATAAGCGTTTCCATCATTGCATAGTGCTAAACGCTGCTTTTCTCTGTTAGGGCTAAGCACTACCCTGATAACATTTCATGAGGCTAAGCGTTGCTCCATCATTGCATATAGCTAAACGCTGCCTTTCTCAATGTAAGGGATAAGCAATGCCCTCATTATATTACATGAGGCTAAGCATTGCCTCCATCATTGCATAACGCTAAACGCTACCTTTCTCTACACAGGGATACGCACTACCCTTATTGCATTTCATGAACCTAAGAACTGCCTTCTTCATTGCATAAGGCTAAGCGTTGCCTTTCTCTTCATAGAGCTAAGCACCACCCTCATTACACTGCATGACGCTAAGCACTGCCTCCATCAAGGCTAAACATTTTCTTTCTTTGCATAGGGCTAAGCACTGCCCCCATTGAATTGCATGAGGCTAAGCACTGCCTCTATCATTCTATGAGGCTAACCACTGCATTTTTCTGCGTAGGGCTAAGCACTACCCTCTATTATTGCATAAGTCTAAACATTGCCTGTCTTTGCTTAGGGCTAAGTACTGCCCTCATTGTATTGCATGTGGCTAAGCACTGGCTCCACCATTACATTTGGCTAAGAATTGCCTTTCTCTGCATAGGGCTAAGCAGTGCCCTCAATACTTGCATGAGGCTAATCATTGCCTCCATCGTTGAATAAGGCTAAATGCTACATTTCTCTACATAGGGCTATGCACCGCCCTCATTATATTTCAAGAGGCTAAGCACTGCCTCCATTATTGCATAAGGCTAAGCATTACCTTCACCTGCGTAGGACTAATCACTGCCCTCATCTCAAACGAGGCTAAGCACTGCCTTCTCTCATTCTCGCATATGGCTAAGCACTACCTATTTCTTTTATCAAACAATCAATATTGCCACAATGTCCGAAGGCTTTATAGTCCGAAGGCATCATCTTCATAACCTGAGGACATCATTCCATGGCCTAAGGATCTTTCCAACTGCATATCATTATTCAAAGGGACCATTGTCTGGAGGCACTATCCTCATAGCCTAAGGACACCATTACATGTTCTCGAATCCCTTTATCATACACCTCATAGGCCACGATGTCATGTTCTAAGGACAAAATCCTCATCGTTTGAAAACAATTCTCATGGTCCTAAGGGAATTTGGATCATGTATATATTTTTGAAATAACTATATGTTCACGTGCATCGTGTTTTGAGTTTTGCAGGTAACTCGGGAGGTAGCTGTTTTACAAATAGGAGCCATTCTCGCTTCAGTTTTCGTTCAAGACATTCACATCCCTTGGTTGTCCCCAAAAGTAATCGATAACCGACAATTGATTACCTTCTTTTCCGTAGTCGCCCCAAAAATATTGTCTCACGCATCCATAATGTTTGATTTCGCACTATTGCCATTCATAACTGTCACCTAAAATTATCAACTGTTTATGACACTACCCTATCTAGAGAAAATCATTTCAACGATTATGTCGGTCTCGTCTGTCGTTGGATCTAGAACTACACGTGGCCTGATTCCCCTAAAACTAGAGATGCGTCGACAATTCTTTCATCATTCGTGGGTAAAGAGGGGCAGCTGTTGATACTTAATTTTGCCCTCAAATTTTGTAAAGTATTCCATATACCTTTTAAAATATTATTTTGTATTATCATCAAATTTATTGAGTTCATATAAATAGTTTTTAATTAAGAATGACTCAATAATTTCCATCAACCTATGTGAACGTGGTCTCATTCACACGATCGCGGATAACAAGACCTAATGCCCCCATCCAGCTTTCCTTATATGCGATCGTGTAACCAAAGGCGCGAACACGAAGGGAAACTGTTCAAACCTTCGTGAACGGGTACCCGCTTTCGCGTCCGCTATTATCAAATAACTCAGCTCCAATAAAGGCTGCGTAATCGCGGTCGAATCGTTGCGATCGCGAAGAACAATGAAACACCAAAAACTCAAGCCCATCCAAAACACACCTGAGGTCCCCCGGGACACTGTCCGAACACACCAACAAGCTACATAACATAACACGGACCTGCTCGAGGCCTCATATCACATCAAACAACACCAAAACTATGAAACAAACCTCAATTCAAGCCTAATGAACTAATGAACCTTTAAATTCTACAGCTCACGCCGAATCATATCAAATCAATCCGGAATGACCTCAAATTTTACATGAAAGCGCCAAATGACACACCAGAGCTACACCAATTTCCGGAATCGCAATTCGAACTCGATGTCAAAAAAATCAACTCCCGGTCAAGCCTCTCAACCTTCCAACCCTTCAACTTTCCATGTTTCGCCAAAATGCATCAAATCAACCTACGAACCTTCAAATCCAAATCCGGACACACGCCTAAGT
This sequence comes from Nicotiana obtusifolia, assembly GCA_002018475.1. Lineage (NCBI taxonomy): Eukaryota > Viridiplantae > Streptophyta > Magnoliopsida > Solanales > Solanaceae > Nicotiana > Nicotiana obtusifolia. Next base: position 109,993 of record MCJB01040602.1, on the reverse strand, counting down.
CTAGTATCACCAAATAAAGCTATTAGAATCATCAATATACCATTTCGGAGTCGTCTATACAAAAATAAATCTGCAGTCAACTCTTACCACCTAAGCTTCTTAAATGAGAATCATCCTTCCATATCAACTCTAAAACGCACGAGACCGAAGCCACCATACACCCAAGTCATAATACACAATAAGAATCTACTCGAGCCCTTAACCCACCAAATGGAAATGTTGAATCTCAAAACGACCTGTGGAGTCATTACAGTATCCACAAGGGATTATCAAATGTATCCGCAAGGGATGCACAAAGAAGGCCGCTATCTTTACCTGGATAAACGCTACCAAGCCTAATTGCGTCAAGCTAAGAATTACTCCCCTCTCTCACATTTAATTAGGGCTAAGCGTTGCCCTCATTATATTGCATGAGGTTAATCATTGCCTTCATCATTGCATAGTGCTAAACGTTGCCTTTCTCTGCATAGGTCTAAGCACTGCCCTCACAACATTTCAAGAGGCTAAGCACTGCTCCATCATTGCATATAGCTAAACGTTGCCTTTCTCAATATAAGGGTTAAGCACTGCCCTCATTGTATTACATGAGGCTAAGCACAGCCTCCATCATTGCATAAGGATAAACGCTGCATTTCTGCATAGGGATAACCACTATCCTCATTACATTTCATGAGGCTAAGCACTACCTTCATCATTGCATAAGGCTAACCATTGCCTTTCTCTGCATAGGGCTAAGCACCGCCATCATTACATTGCATGAGGCTAAGCACTGCCTCCATCATTGCATAAGGCTAAACATTTTCTATCTTTGCATAGGGCTAAGCACTGCCCTCATTGCATTGAAGGAGGCTAAGCACTGCCTCTATCATCGCATGAGGCTAACCACTACATTTTTCTGCATAGGGGTAAGCACTACCCTCATTACATTGCATGAGGCTACGCACTGCTTCCATTATTGCATCAGTCTAAATATTGCCTTTCTTTGCATAGGGCTAAGTACTACCCTCATCGCATTGCATGAGGCTAAGCACTGACTCCACCATTGCATAAGGCTAGGAATTGCCTTTCTCTACATAGGGCTAAACACTGCCCTCAATACTTGCATGAGGCTAATCATTGCCTCCATCAGTAAATAAGGCTAAATGCTACATTTCTCTGCATAGGACTATGCACCGCCCTCATTATATTGCGTGAGGCTAAGCACTGTCTCCATTATTGCATAAGGCTAAGCATTACCTTCACCTGCATAGGACTAAGTACTGCCCTCATCTCAAACAAGGGTAAGCACTGCCTTCTCTCGTTCTCGCATATGGCTAAGCACTGCCTATTTCTTTTATCAAATAATCAATATTCCCACATCTTTGCATCTCATAGGCTGAAATATTGCCACATTGTCCGAACGCTTCGTAGTCCGAAGGCATCATCGTCATAACCTAAGGACATCATTCCATGGCCTAAGGATCTCTCAAACTGCATATCACTATTCAAAGGCACCAATATCCAGAGGCACTAACCTCATAGCCCCGAGGACACCATTACATGTCCTGCGAATCCCTTTATCATACGCCTCATAGACCAGGATGTCATGGTCTAAGGACATAATCCTCATCGTTTGAAGACGATTCTCATGGTCCTAAAGGAATTTGTATCATGTTTATATTTTTGCAATAACTATATGTTCACGTGCATTGTGTTTTGAGTTTTGGAGGTAACTCGGGAGGTAACAGTTCTACAAACAGGAGCAATTATCGCTTCGATTTTTGTTCAAAACATTCACATCCCTTCATTAACCCCAAAGTAATCGATAACCGACAATTGATTTCAACGACTATGTCGGTCTCGTCCGTCGTTGGATCCAGAACTACACGTGGCTTGATTCCCGTAAAACCAGAGATGTGTAGGCAACTCCAGAACCAATGTTCGGCCCAAATTTGGACAAAATTGATTATCATTTCTTTACCCGACAATTCTTTCATCATTCGTGGGTAAAGAAGGGCAGCTGTTGATACTCAATTTTGCCCTCAAATTTTATAAAGTATTCCATATAATTTTTAAAATATTACATTTTATAATTATAAAATTTATTAAGTTCATATAAATATTTTTGACTAAGAATGACTCAGTGCTGCCTTTCTCAACATACGGGTTAAGCACTGCCCCCATTATATTACATGAGGCTAAGCACTGCCTCCATCATTGCATAAGGCTAAACGCTACCTTTCTCTACATAGGGATAAGCACTACCCTCTATATATTTCATGAGGCTAAGCACTGCCTTCATAATTGCATAAAGCTAGGCATTGCGTTTCTCTGCATAGGGCTAAGCACTGCCCTCAATACTTCCAAGAGGCTAATCATTGCCTCCATCATTGGATAAGGCTAAATGCTACATTTCTCTTCATAGGGCTAAGCACCGCCCTCATTATATTGCATGAGGCTAAGCACTGCCTCTATTATTGCATAAAGCTAAGCATTGCCTTCACCTGCATAGGACTAAGCACTGCCCTCATCTCAAACAAGGCTAAGCACTGCCTTCTCTCATTCTCACATAAGGCTAAGCGCTTCCTTTTTTTTTTTTTTTCAAACAATCAATATTGCCACATCTTTGCATCTCATATGCTGAAATATCGCCACAATGTCCGAAGGCGTCATAGTCCAAAGGCATCATCTTCATAGCCTGAGGCCCCTGGGACACTATCTGAACATACCAAAGAGTTATATAACATAACGCGGACCTGCTCGAGGCCTCATATCACATCAAACAACACCAAAACTACTAATCGCAAGCTTTCAAATTCTATAACTCTCACCAAATCATATCAAATCAATCCAGAATGACCTCAAATTTTGCATGAAATTCCCAAATGACACATCGGAGCTGAACCAATTCCCGGAATCACAATTTGAACCCGATACCAATAAAGTCAACTTCCGGTCAAACCTCTCAACCATCCAACCCTTCAACTTTCCAATTTTTGCCAATATGCATCAAATCAACCTACGGACCTACAAATCAAAATTCGGACATACTCCTAAGTCCAAAATAACCATATGAAGCTATTAGAATCATCAAAATACCATTTCATAGTCGTCTACACAAAAGTCAAACAATAGTCAACTCTTACCACCTAAGCTTCTGAAATGAGAATCATCCTTCCATATCAAACTCTGAAACGCACGAGACCGAACTCGACCATACACGCAAGTCATAATACACAATGAGAATCTACTCGAGACCTTAACCCACCAAATGGAAATGCTGAATCTCAAAATGATCGGTCGAGTCATTATAGTATCCATAAGGAATTATCAAATGTATCCGCAAGGGATGCTCAACAAAGGCCGCTATCTTCACATGGATAAATGCTACCAAGCCTAAATGCGTCAAGCTAAGAATTACTCCCCTCTCTCACATTTAATTGGGGCAAAGCGTTGCCCTCGTTATACTGCATGAGTCTAAGCATTGCCACCATCATTACATAGTGCTAAACGCTGCCTTTCTCTACATAGGGCTAAGCACTGCCCTCATATCATTTCATGAGGCTAAGCACTGCTCCATCATTGCATAAAGCTAAAAATTTTCCTTTCTTAACATAAGGGTTAAGCACTCCCCCCGTTATATTACATGAGGCTAAGCACTACCTCCAACATTGCATAAGGCTAAACGCTACCTTTCTCTACATAGTGCTAAGCACTGCCCTCATATCATTTCATGAGGCTAAGCACTGCTCCATCATTGCATAAAGCTAAAAATTTTCCTTCCTTAACATAAGGGATAAGAACTACCCTCGTTACATTTCATGAGGCTAAGCACTGACTTCATCATTGCATAAGGCTAAGCATTGCCTTTCTCTGCATAGGACTAAGCACTGCCAACATTACATTGCACGAGGCTAAGCACTGCCTCCATCATTGCATGAGGCTAAACATTTTCTTTCTTTGCATAGGGCTAAGCACTGCCCTCATTACATTGCACGAGGCTAAGCACTACCTCTATCATTGCATGTGGCTAACCACTGCATTTTTCTGCATAGGGCTAAGCACTACCCTCATTACATTGCATGAGGCTACGCACTACTTCCATTATTGCATAAGTCTAAACATTGCCTTTCTTTGCATAGGGCTATGTACTACCCTCATTGCATTGCATGAGGCTAAGCATTGGCTCCACCATTGCATAAGGCTAAGAATTGCCTTTCTCTGCATAAGGTTAAGCACTGACCTCAATACTTGCATGAGGCTAATCATTGCCTCCATCATTGAATAAGGATAAATGCTACATTTCTCTGCATAGGGCTAAGCACCGCCCTCATTATATTGCATGAGGCTAAGCATTGCCTCCATTATTGCATAAGCCTAAGCATTGCCTTCACCTGCGTACGACTAAGCAAAATCCTCATCCCAAACAAGGCTAAGCACTGCCTTCTCTCATTCTCGCATATGGTTAAGCACTGCCTATTTCTTTTATCAAACAATCAATAATGCCACATCTTTGCATCTCATAGGCTGAAATATCGCCACAATGTCCAAAGGCGTCATAGTCCGAAGGAATCATCTTCATAGACTAAGGCCCTTGGGACACTGTCCGAACATACCAACAAGTTACATAACATATCGCGGACCTGCTCGAGGCCTCATATCACATCAAATAACACCAAAACTTCTAATCGCAGCTCAATTAAAGCCTAATTAACTAACAAGCTTTCAAATTCTACAACTCGCACCGAATCATATCAAATCAATCCATAATGACCTCAAATTTTGCATGAAAGTCCCAAAAGACACATCGGAGCTATACCAATTCCCGGAATCACAATTCGAACCCGATATCAATAAATTCAACTCCCGATCAAACCTCACAACCTTCCAACCCTTCAACTTTCCAATTTTCGCCAAAATGCATCAAATCAACCTATGGACCTACAAATCCACATCCGGACATACGCCTAAGTCCAAATCACCATATGAAGCTATTAAAATCAATCAAAATACTATTTTAGAGTCGTCTACACAAAAGTCAAAATATAGTCAACTCTTACCACCTAAGCTTCTAAAATGAGAATCATCCTTCCATATCAACTTTGAAATGCACGAGACCGAAGCAGACCATACACGCAAGTCCTAATACATAATAAGAATCTACTCGAGACCTTAACCCGCAAATGGAAATACTGAATCTCAAAATGATCGGTCGAGTCATTATAGTATTTACAAGGGATTATCAAATGTACCCGCAAGGGATGCTCAACAAAGGCCGCTATCTTCACATGGATAAACGCTACCAAGCCTAAATGCGTCAAACTAAGAATTACTTCCCTCTCTCACATTTAATTGGGGCTAAGTGTTGCCCTCGTTATATTGCATGAGGCTAAGCATTGCCTCCATCATTGCATTGTGCTAAACGTTGCCTTTCTCTGCATAGGGCTAAGCACTGCCCTCATAACATTTCATGAGGCTAAGCACTACTCCATTATTGCATAAAGCTAATTTTTGCCTTTCTCAACATAAGGGTTAAGCACTGCCCCCATTACATTACATGAGGCTAAGCACTGCCTCCATCATTGCATAAGGCCAAACGCTACCTTTCTCTATATAGGGATAAGCACTACCCTCATTACGTTTCATGAGGCTAAACATTGCCTTCATCATTGCATAAGGCGAAGCATTGCCTTTCTCTGCATAGGGATAAACACCGCCATCATTACATTGCATGAGACTAAGCACTGCCTCCATGATTGCATGAGTCTAAACTTTTTCTTTCTTTGCATAGGGCTAAGCACTGCCCTCACTACATTGCATGAGGCTAAGAACCGCCTATATCATTGCATGAGGCTCACCACTGCATTTTTTTCCATAGGGCTAAGCACTACCCTCATTACATTGCATGAGGCTACGCACTGCTTCCACTATTGCATAAGTCTAAACATTGCCTTTCTTTGCATAGGGCTATGTTCTACCCTTATTGCATTGCATGAGGCTAAGCACAGGCTCCACCATTGCATAAGGCTAAATGCTACATTTCTCTGCATAGGGCTAAGCACCGCCCTCATTATATTGCATGAGGCTAAGTACTGCCTCCATTATTGCATAAGTCTAAGCATTGCCTTCACCTGCGTAGGACTAAGCACTGTCCCCGTCTCAAACAATGCTAAGAACTGCCTTCTCTCATTCTCACATATGGCTAAGCACTACCTCTTTCTTTTATCAAACAATCAATATTGCCACATCTTTGCATCTCATAGGCTGAAATATCGCCACAATGTCCGAAGGCGTCATAGTCCGAAGGCATCATCTTCATAGCCTGAGGACCCTAGGACACTGTTGGAACATACCAACAAGTTACATAACATAACGCGGACCTGCTCGAGGCCTCATATCACAACAAACAGCACCAAAATACTTATCGCACCTCAATTAAAGCCTAATGAACTAATAAGCTTTCAAATTCTACAACTCGCGCCTAATCATATCAAATCAATTCGGAATGACCTCAAATTTTGCATGAAAGTCCCAAATGACACATCGGACCTATACCGATTCCGAGAATAACAATTCGAACCCGATATCAATAAACTCAACTCCCGGTCAAACCTCTCAACTTTCCAACTTTCGCCAAAATACATCAAAGAAACCTACGGACCTACAAATCCAAATCTGGACACACGCCTAAGTCCAAAATCGCCATATGAAGCTATTATAATCATCAAAACACCATTTCAGAGTCGTCTACACAAAAGTCAAACTATAGTCAACTCTTACCACCTAAGCTTCTAAAATGAGAATCATCCTTCCATATCAACTGTGAAATGCACGAGACCGAAGCAGACCATACACGCAAGTCATAATACATAATAAGAATCTACTCGAGACCTTAACCCGCAAATGGAAATGTTGAATCTCAAAATGATCGGTCGAGTCATTATAGTATCCACAAGGGATTATCAAATGTATCCGCAAGGGATTCTCAACAAAGGCCGCTATCTTCAAACGGATAAACGCTACCAAGCATAAATGCATCAAGCTAAGAACTACTCCCCTCTCTCACATTTAATTGGGAATAAGCGTTGCCCTCATTATATTGCATGAGACTAAGCATTGCCTCCATTATTGCATAGTGCTAAACGTTGTCTTTTTCTGTATAGGGCTAAGCACTGCCCTCATAATATTTCATGAGGCTAAGCACGGCTCCATCATTGCATAAAGCTAAATGCTACCTTTCTCTACATAGGGATAAATAGTACCCTCATTACATTTCATGAGGATAAGCACTGCCTTCATCATTGCATAAGGCTAAGCATTGCCTTTCTCTGCATAGGGCTAAGCGCCGCCATCATTACATTGGATGAGGCTAAGCACTGCCTCCATCATTGCATGAGGCTAAACCTTTTCTTTCTTTGCATAGGGCTAAGCACTGCCCTCATTATATTGCATGAGGCTAAGCACTGCCTGTATCATTGCATGAGGCTCACCACTGCATTTTTTTGCATAGGGCTAAGCACTACCCTCATTACATTGCATGAGGCTACGCACTGCTTCCATTATTGCATAAGTCTAAACATTGCCTTTCTTTGCATAGGGCTAAGTACTACCCTCATTGTGTTGCATGAGGCTAAGCACAAGCTCCACCATTGCATAAGGCTAAGTGCTACATTTCTCTGCATAGGGCTAAGCACCGCCCTCATTATATTGCATGAGGCTAAGCACTACCTCCATTATTGAATAAGGCTAAGCATTGCCTTCACCTGCGTAGGACTAAGGACTGTCCTCATCTCAAACAATGCTAAGCACTGCCTTCCTTCATTCTCGCATATGGCTAAGCACTTCCTTTTTTTTTTATCAAACAATCAATATTGCCACATCTTTGCATCTCATAGGCTGAAATATCGCCACAATGTCCGAAGGCGTCATAGTCCGAAGGCATCATCTTCATAGCCTGAGGCCCCTAGGACACTGGCTGAACGTACCAACAAGTTATATAGCATACCGCGGACCTGCTCGAGGCCTCATATCACAACAAATAACACCAAAATACTAATCACACCTAAATTAAAGCCTAATGAACTAATAAACTTTCAAATTCTACAACTCGCGCCTAATCATATCAAATCAATCCAGAATGACCTCAAATTTTGCATGAAAGTCCCAAATGACACATCGGACCTATACCGATTCCCGGAATAACAATTCGAGCCCGATATCAATAAAGTCAACTCCCGATCAAGCCTCTCAACTTTCCAACTTTCGCCAAAATACATCAAATAAACTTATGGACGTACGAATCCAAATATGGACATATACCTAGGTCCAAAATTACCATATGAAGCTATTAGAATCATCAAAATACCATTTCAGAGTCATCTACACAAAAGTCAAAAAATAGTCAACTCTTACCACCTAAGCTTCTTATATGAGAATCATCCTTCCATATCAACTCTGAAACGCACGAGACCGAAACCAACCATACACGCATGTCATAATACACAAAAAGAATCTACTCGAGACCTTAACCCACCAAATGGAAATGCAGAATCTCAAAATGACCGGTCGAGTCATTACAGTATCCACAAGGGATTATCAAATGTATCCGTAAGGGATGCACAACAAAGGTCGCTATCTTCACATGGTTAAACTCTACCAAGCCTAAATGCGTCAAGCTAAGAATTACTCCCCTCTCTCACACTTAATTGGGGCTAAGTGTTGCCCTTATTATATTGCATGAGGCTAAGCATTGCCTCCATCATTGCATAGCGTTAAATGCCGCCTTTTCTCTGCATAGGGCTAAGCACAGCCCTCATAACATTTCATGAGGCTAAGCACTACTCCATCATTGCATAAAGCTAAATGCTGCCTTTCACAACATAAGGGTTAAGCACTACCCTCATTATATTACATGAGGCTAAGCACTGCCTCAATCATTGGATAAAGCTAAACGCTACCTTTCTCTACATAGGGATAAGCACTGCCCTCATTATGTTTCATGAGGCTAAGCACTGGCTTCGTCATTGCATAAGTCTAAGCATTGCCTTTCTCTGCATAGGGCTAAGCACCGACATCATTACATTGCATGAGGCTAAGCACTGCCTCAATCATTGCATAAGGCTAAACATTTTCTTTCTTGCATAGGGCTAAGCACTGCCCTCATTGCATTGAATGAGGCTAAGCACTGCCTCTGTCACTGCATAAGGCTAACCACTGCATTTTTCTGTATAGGGCTAAGCACTACCCTCAATACATTGCATGAGGCTACTCACTGCTTCCTTTATTGCATAAGGCTAAACATTGCCTTTCCTTACATAGGGCTAAGTACTACCCTCATTGCATTGCATGAGGCTAAGCACTGGCTCCACCATTGCATAAGGCTAAGAATTGCCTTTCTCTGCAAAGGGCTAAGCACTATCCTCAATACTTGCATGAGGCTAATCATTGCCTCCATCATTGAATAAGGCTAAATGCTTCATTTCTCTGCATAGTGCTATGCACCCCCCCCCCCCC
>MCJB01040602.1:63698-92733 GCA_002018475.1 Nicotiana obtusifolia | reverse complement strand
AGGCCCCCCCCCCCCCCAATATGTAATTATTTCTTGTATACCTGCTTATTGAAACTTAGACCAGAGTAGGATGTACCTTGTGTATAATTTCTCTTAATCAATTATTTCATCCTATTTTTTCTTTGAATAATTAATTAGTTATTTGTACTCTCTTCTCTCCTTTAATTGACATGCTCACATAAGGTAGTTATAATTTGATAATCTGCATAGTGTAAAGTTTGGCCAGGAACCACAGTTTGAAGAGTGCCTAACCCCTTCTCTTTGAGGTAATTTGAGCCCTTACCTGATCTTTGGTGAAGTATACTAGTTAAATAGAGTTATTTGCAAATAGGTGCCCTAACGCACCTTCAATCCTTTAGGTGGCGACTCTTCTCTTTTGATTCCCATTTAAAAGAGTTATCACACGTTGAAACCCACTTTCGTGAGAAAATGGGGCGCGACAATAAGTAATTTTCACTTAGATATTGCTTTATATCTTGATTACCCAAGGATTTCCACACCTACAACTTGGAATTTTGAAAGGAAATTTGGGATTTTTGTCTACACCTTAAGAAAGTGTATTTTGAGGATTTAAGTACCTATTTTGACTCGCTAGGAAACTAATTACATATTTAGATTCGGCAAGTTACGGTTAATTTAACATTATTATTGATTTTGGATTTCAGGTACGTAGGCTCGGGTTGACATTTCTTGGCTTTTTGGAATTTCTCAAAGATCAAAACCTCATGGATTGGGATCTCTTCTCATGGCATTGTTGACTTCCTTAGATGATGTTTTGCTTGGATTTGCGTAATTCAAGGATTAGATCGAGGTTTTGACGCAATTCGAGGTTGGAGACTAGCTCGGATGAGGTAAGTATCTTCCTAAGCTTGGTTTGAGGGTAATTTCCCAGTTGGCTGTCATATTTGTTATATGTTGGAGGTGACGTATATGCGAGGTGACGAGTGTAAATGTGTGCAACGTGGTTATTCATGATCCGGGTAGTTATTAGGCCATTGTATGCCCTATTTTGCTATTATGCTTCTTTGATATCTTATATTATCCACTTCTATGACGACATAGGCTATTATTCATGCTATAAATCATGTCTAGGCTATGTGCTTATCTGTTTGAGACATGATAGGGAAATTTTAGCAATGTGGAGCTGTTTGCCTTAATTTAAGTCTTATTTTTCAGTCATGATATTATATTCGCATGTTATATCTCTGTCTCTTTGGACTTTTTATATGTTATCTCACATGTTGTTGGTGTCCTTATTTATATGACATGGGTTTGAGCTGAGTTGTGGAACATTGGTATATTCGACATAGTATTTTGATTTTCGTATTGCGAGATGTGAGTATATTTAGACTTAAGCGAATTGATGACTGATCTTAGGTCATAGAGCCGTGTTGATATTGATAGTGAGGTGACGCATATACCAGACCCCACATTGGCTGAGTAGTACTGATAGTGAGGTAATGCGTGCCCATGCCATATTGGGCAGAGTTGTGATGATCGTTGACTTTGATCCCTTCAGCGCTTTTGCTAGGTTCCTGCCCTATGGAGTCAGGTGATAACCCATGCTACTTTAGGCCCTATGAGTACAGCCACATGTTAAGTGTTGGGTGAGGGACATATGCCAGGCACCTGTACAATGGTAAGAGCGTGTATATGAGGAGCCATGGGTAAATTGCTAGGCACCGTGAGATTGCTTAGACTATGATTTAGGGGCACTATGTATCAGGCACTTTTAGTGTGCTGAGGTTTTATATACTTGAATTTTGAATTGTGATATTTGTTGATTTGGCATGTATAATTGACACGCAGGCATAGAGTTACAATTTTCCTCATGCTAACTAATATTCGATGGCTCCACTTGATATTTATAGCTTGATGTTACAGTTTTATTTTTTTAAATACTTATCTAAGTGATTTCTGTGGAAGTTGATTCATTGACTGTTATATCTGAAAAGAATGCCTATTTCTCCTCCTATTGTGTTAAGCTGAGCTTGTTATTATTTGAGCTGCTTTTCTCTATATGCAATTATTCTGCTGCTATTGTTGTTGCTGGTTGTGGAAAGTGAGCATCGGACCTTGCCAAGCCCGTCACTGCTTTCAGTCCAAGGTTAGGCTTGCTAATTATTTAGTACATGGGATCGGTTGTACTCATACTACACTCTGCTCTTCGTGTACAGATCCAGGTATTGTTGATAGTGGCGGTTGCTAGTAAGTTGTATCTGGATTTGCTTGTGGCTTTTTGTCACGATCCAAAATCCTAACCTGTGGTGATGGCGCCTATTGTGGTACTAGGCAAGCCAACATTTCGAAATATTTCTAACACTTTTAACAGAAAATGAATTAAAGCAGTTTGAACAATAAAAGTTCTCATAAACGAGATAAAAACCCATCACATGCTCTGGAGTACGGGCAACGAGGGCATGAGTACCTCCCCCGGCTTGAGAAGTGGCTGGTGTGGCCTGAGCCGAAACCACCTGAGCGAGGCCAGTGCAAACAGTCAATATTTGGGCAACGCCTCCTGAAGGCCTGGAATAACAATGGGCACACCTGGTGCCGGAGTTGGCCCCACTGGCTCAACCACAACTAGAACCTGCTCTTGAGCTGGAGCAACTGGTGGATCTGCAGGTGCTGCTCTAGCTGCTGTACGAGCAACACCTCTGCCCCTGCTGCGGTCTCGGCCTCTCGTGGCCCTAGTTGGTGGTACTAGTGGTTGTCCGTCCTGCCCGGTAATATGTGTCCTCACCATCTTTGAGAGAATAGAATAGAATACAAAGGTTTAGTTACCGGAGTCAACAAATTCACATGACAAGAATAAAAGAATACAAAGTTTCCTAAGGGTTTGGCAGCCTCTCGAAGATAAGCATAGACTCTCCGTACCGATCCGCAAGACTCTGCTAAACCTGCTCATGACTCATGATACCTATGTAACCTAGGCTCTGATACCAACTTGTCACGACCCAAAATCCTAACCTGTCGTGATGGCACCTATCATGGCACTAGGCAAGCCGATATTTTAAAATATTTCCAACACTTTTAATAGAAAATGAATTAAAGCAGTTTAAACAATAAAAGTTCTCATAAACGGGATAGAAACCTAAAACACAACGCGGAAGCTCCCAACTATCAGGGTGTCACAGAGTACATGAACATCTATACATCAAAAGTCTAGAAAATACTGTCTGTGGTAGTCTGAAACTAAATACAATAAGCGGAAAGATAGGGAAGGAGAGACAACGTCAGTGAAATGCCAAGCAGCTACCTCGATAGTCTCCGAGAATCCGAACTCCACCACTCAACAACCGCCATGACCGGAAGCACCAGGATCTGCACACAAGGTATAGGGTGTAGCGTGAGCACAACCAACTCAGTAAGTAACAAATCTAACCTTTGGACTAAAAGGTAGTGATGCACTCAGTAGGTGTAGTTCAATTTAGAAATAACAGTATAGAAATGTAGGCATGCTTTCAAGTTCAACACTTAAACACAATTCAAGTAATATAGATCAAATTCTGAATGATATGAGTATGACCTCTCCACATCTACATGCTAATGCACATGTTGTATGTGATGCACCACTCTGAAAGCCTCGTGTACTCACATTCTCAGAATACTCAGTCACTCAGTACTGTATTTGGCCAATCCAGCCCAGGGAATATCCATCTCATATATATACACATCAACTAACAATCAGTCATTGAGTACTGCATAAGGCCAACCCAGCACAGCGGAAGATCCATCCCCAAATATAAATTATTCGGGAGATCCATGTCCAGGGAAGATCCATCCCTCGATATAATCAATTGCGCTCACTGGAGGTGTGTACAAACTCTGAAAGGGCTCCTTCAGCCCAAGTGCTATAACAAGCCACATCCAGGCTAAATTAAGAAACATGATGCGGCGCGCAGCCCGATCCCATAACAGTCACTCTCAATTAGGCCCTCGACCTCACTCAATCATAAATCTCTCCAGTCTTTCTCTCTCGGGCTCCCAATGTCGGGAAACTAGCCCAAAAATGATGATTTGATACAGCAATAAATTGCAACAGAGACTGAGATAAGATATGCGATGAATAAATATGATTGAGTACAAAATTCCAATGTAATGAATAAGTCAACAACAAGGAAACGACCACTCTAGGTCCCATCAGTACCAGTAATAACCTAAACATGGTTTCTAGCATGATTAACACCTCAATTACTTTATCACATGATGAAAATATGCATATCAACGAGATAAATCCAATTTACAATTTCATAGAATCGACCAAGCCATAGTTTGTACCATGCACGCCCCACACACCCGTCACTTGGCATGTACGTCACCTCAACACCAATCAAATAACACATAACTTGGGGTTTCGAACCCTCAAGAAAAAGTTTAGAAGTGTTACTTATCTCAATCCGGGAAAATGAGCCCAAGAGACATACCTCAAGAAACCCCTCAAAAATCCTCTCAAGAATCGCCCAAACTCGTACTTGAAATGTTTAAAATGATGCCAAAATTGCAAACCCTTTTTTAAAATAATCTGCCCAGGCTTTCCTCTTCTGCGGACACTTAACCGCATGTGCGGGGTCGAAAAAGCGAAAATCCACTTGCTTCTGCGGTGAACCACTGGAACTGGGCCTCCGCTTCTGCGGTCCTATCCCTCGCATCTGCGCAATCGCAGGTGTAGAAGTCCCCATCGCACATACGCACCATCCACTTCTGCACCCTTCACGCTGCACTTGCGGCCATGCAGGTGCGGAAAACTCCTCGCACCTACAACGAGTCCTTACCAATCATGGCCGCATTTGCGCATCCTCAGCTCGCGCCTGCGATCAAAGCTCCGCCGGTGCGGTTACACCAGCAGACTCCCTACTTCAGCCTTGCACCAAGTCCCATTTTAGATCCGTTAACCATCCGAAATCAACCCGAGGCCCCAACCAAACATACTAACAAGTCCTAAAACCTCATACGAACTTAGTCGAGCCCTCAAATCACATCAAATAACTTCAGAAACATGAATCGCTCCACAATTCAAGCCTATTGAAACTAAGGGATTCCAACTTCTACAAACGATGCTGAAACCTATCAAAAAACGTCCGATTAACCCTAAATTTTGCACACAAGTCATAGATGACACCATAGACCTAATCCAACTACCGGAATCAGAATCCGATCCCGATATCAAAAACTACACTCCTGGTCCAACTTTCCAAAAATCCAATTTTCGCAATTTCATGCCTAATTCCATCACGGACCTCTAAATCACAATCCGAATACGCTCCTACGTCCAAAATACCCAATAGAGCTAACGAAACCATCAAAACTCCATTCCTGAGTCACTTACATATAAGTCAACATCCGATCAACCTTTTACACTTAAGCTTCCAACATTGAGACTAAGCATCTCAATTCATTTCAAAACCTCATCGGACCCGAACCAACAACCCCGGGAAGTCACATAGACGTTATAAAGTAAAAAATGAGTAGTAAATGGGGGAACGCGGCTACAACTCTCAAAACAACCCGTCGGTTCGTTACATCTTCCCCCTCTTAAACAAACGTTCATCCTCAAACGAGTCTAGAAACATACCTGGAGTCTCAAATAGGTGTGGATATCTGCTCTGCATCTCGCGCTCGGTCTCCCAAGTAGCTTCCTCAACTGGAAACCTCTTCACTACACCTCCACTGAAGCTATGTCATTTCACCTCAACTTTCGAACCTGCCGATCCAAAATGGCCACCAGCTCCACATCATAAGTCAAATCACCATCCAACTGAACCGTGCTGAAATCCAAAACATGAGACGGATTGCCGGCATACTTCCGGAGCATAGACACATGAACCACTTGATGCACACTCGACAACTTAGATGGCAAGGCAAGATTATAAGCCACCTCTCCAGTCCTCTGAAGTACCTCAAACGGCCTGATATATCGAGGGCTCAGCTTGCCCTTCTTCCCAAGCCTCATAACACCCTTCATTGGTGAAACCTTGAGCAGAACCCTCTCCCCAACCATTTACGCAACATCACGGACCTTCCAGTCAGCATAACAATTATGTCTAGACTGCACCGTGCAAAGCTGATCCTGAATCAATTTAACCTTGTCCAAAGCATCCTGAACCAAGTCAGTACCCAATAGCCTAGCCTCACCGGGCTCAAAACCAACCCACCGGAGATCTACACAGTCTCCAATGCAAAGCCTCATACGGAGCCATCTGAATGCTTGACTGGTAAATGTTGTTGTAGGCAAACTCTGCGAGCGGCAGAAACTGATCCCATGAACCCCTGAAATCAATGACACAAGCGTGTAGCATGTCCTCCAATATCTGAATAGTGCACTCGTACTATCCGTCCGTCTGAGGATGAAATGTTGTACTCAACTCCACCTGGGTGCCCAACTCTCGTAGCACAACTCTCCAAAATTGTAATGTAAACTGCGTGCCCCGATCTAAAATGATGGACACTGGCACACCGTGAAGGCGAACAATCTTGCTTGTGTAAATCTCAGCCAACCGCTCTGAAGAATAAGTAGTCCCCACTGGAATGAAGTGCACAGACTTGGTCAGCCGATCCACAATCACCCAATAGCATCGAACTTCCTCGATGTCCGTGGGAGCCCAACTACAAAATCCATGGTGATCTGCTCCCATTTTCACTCTAGAATCTCTAGCCTCTAAAGAAATTCATCCGGTCTCTGATGTTCATACTTTACCTGCTGATAGTTAAGGCACCGAGCTACAGCCCCACTATAACCTTCTTTATTCTTCTCCACCAATAGTGCTGCCTCAAGTCCTGGTACATCTTTGAAGTGCTCGGATGAATGGAATGTCGCGAACTGTGGGCCTCCTCAATAATCAACTCATGTAGCCCATCTACATTAGGCACACAAATCCATCCTTGCATCCTCAATACCCCATCATCCCCAATAGTAACATCTCTGGCATCATCGTGCTGAATCATGTTGTTAAGGACAAGAAAATGGGGATCATCATAATGGATCCCTCTGATGCGATCATATAAGAAAGACTGAGAAACAACACAAGCTAGAACCCGGCTGGGCTCTGAAACATCTAATCTCACAAACTGGTTGGCCAAGGCCTGAACATCAACTGCAAGCAGTCTCTCACCAACAGGAATGAATGCAAGGCTACCCATACTCAGTTCCTTTCTACTCAAGGCTTGGGCCACCACATTGGCCTTCTCGGGATGATATAGAAGAGTGATATCATCGTCCTTTAGCAAGCTCCAACAATCTTTGCTGCCTTAAATTTAAATCGTTTTGTTTGAAAAAGTGTTGGAGACTCCGATGATCTGTAAACACCTCAGAAGACACACAGTAGAGATAATGCCTCCAAATCTTCAATGCGTGAACGATGGCAGCCAACTCCAAATCGTGAATAGAGCAGTTCTTCTCATGGGGATTCAACTAACGTAAAGCATAAGCAATCACTCTACCTCCCTACATCAAAACATGCCCAATACCGATCCGAGAGGCATCACAATACACTGTATAAGAGCATGAAGCTGATGGCAAAACTAGAACTGGAGTTGTGGTCAATGCAGTCTTGAGCTTCTGAAAGCTCTCTTCTCAGTCATCCGACCACCTGAAAATAGCACCCTTCTGGGTCAATTTGGTCAATGGCGATGCAATAGACAAGAAACCCTCCATGAAGGGACGATAATAACAAGCCAAGACGAGAAAGCTCCGAATCTCCGTAGTTGAGGACGGTCTGGGCCAACTCTGAACCGCCTCTATCTCTTCGGATCCACCTGAATTCCCTCACTGGACACCACGTGCCCCAAGAATGCCACTGAACTAAGCCAAAACTCACATTTGGAGAACTTAGCATAAAGCTTCTCCTCCCTCAACCGCTGCAACACAATCTTCAAATGTTGGGCATGTTCCTCCTAGCTATGAGAGTACACCAATATGTCATCAATGAACACTATGACAAACGAGTCAAGATAAGGCTGAAATACACTGTTCGTCAGATGTATGAATGCTGCTGGGGTGTTGGCCAGCCCAAAAGACATCACTAGGAACTCATAATGACCATAATGGGTCATGAATGCCATCTTTAGAATATTCGAGTCCCGAATCTTCAACTTGTGATACCCAGAGCTCAAGGCAATCTTAGAAAACACCCTCGCTCCCTGAAGCTGGTCAAATAGGTCATCAATGTGCGGCAAAGGACACTTGTTCTTAATTGTAACTTTTTTCAACTGCTTGTAACCGATGCACATTCGCATAGTACCATCCTTCTTCTTTAAAAACTGAATCAATGCACCCTAAGGTGACACACTAGGCTTAATAAACCCCTTATTAAGAAGTTCTTAAAGCTGCTCCTTTAATTCCTTCAACTCAGCTGGTTTCATACAATGTGTAGGAATATAAATGGGCTGAGTGCCCGGAACCAAGTCAGTGCCAATGTCAATATCCTTGTCGGGTGGCACGCCCGGTAGGTCTGCAGGAAAAATATCCGAAAAATCTCGCACCACCAGAATAGAATCAATAGTAGGAATATCAGCACCAACGTCCCTCACAAAGGCCAATTAAGATAAACAACCCTTCCCAACCATCCGCTGGGCCTTCAAATAGGAAATCACTCTGCTGGGAACATAGTCTAGAGAACCTCTCCACTTGATCCTTGGAAACCCCGGCATCGCCAATGTCACGGTCTTAGCGTGACAATCCAGAATGGCATGACATGGAGACAACCAATCCATACCCAAGATCACGTTGAAATCAACCATACAAAGCAGTAAGAGATAAACTCTAGTCTCCAAACCCCCAATAGTCACTACACACGACCGATGCACATGGTCCTCAACAATGGTGTCGCACACTAGCGTAGATACATGATCAGATGAAACTAAGGACTCACGGGGCATATCCAGATAATGAGCAATATAGAATGATACATACGAATGGAACCAGGGTCAAATAATACAGAGGCATCCCTGTGACATACTGAGACAATACATGTGATCCCTGCATCTGAAGCAACAGCATCTGGTCTGGCAAGAATAGCATATAATCAGGCCTGGCCACAACCTAATTGGCCTCTCTTTCTTGGCAGACCCCTAGCTGACTGAGCCCCGCGCTGAGCTGGCTGGGCGGGTGGTGAAGTTACTGGTGCTGAAGTCGTAGTCTAACTCCTCTAGTGAGCTGGACCTCCTAAAAGGCGGGGACAATATCTCTTTATGTGACCCAAATCTCCACACTCAAAACAACCCCTCTCTGAATATGGCGACAAGTACAAAGGCGGACCCCGAGAGCTAGAATAATGATCAGAAGGGCCTGGTACAGATGACCCTGAGCTGATGGTGCACAAGATGAACTCTGAGCTGGAAGGTCACTAAGAGATGACTGACCCTGATGTGCATTTTATGAACCATGGCTAGATGATGCACCACGGTGAGTTGGACGAGCCGTCGGAGCATGCTTATAAGAACGACCCCTGCGGTGGTAGAACTTACCCCTAGAAGGGACACCGCTGAAACCACCTAATCCACGAGGCCTCTTGGCCTCCCTTTCACCACGCTCCTGGCTAGGGACCATCTCTATCTGCCGAGCAATGTCAACCACCTCGTCGAAAGTAGCACCAAACACCCTCTCCCGAGTCACAAGCAACGACAGCTCATATGTGAGGCCATCAATGAACCTCCTAATCCTCACCCTATTAGTGGGAACCAACCAAACTGCTTGATGAGCCAACTCATAAAACCTCATCACATACCGAGTCACAGACATGCCCTCCTGATATAACTGCTCAAACTATCTACAGAGCTCCTCCCTGCAAGATTGTCGCACAAACTTCTCTAAGAAAAGAATGAGAACTCCTGCCATGTAAATGGTGCTGCACCGACCGGCCTGCGCCTCTCATAAGTCTCCCACCATTTTAAGGCAGCCCCAGTGAATTGAAAAGTAGCGAACGAGACCCTACTAGTCTTCAGAATACCAGCCGTGCGAAGAATCCGCTGGAACTTATCCAAGAAGCCTTGAGCATCCCCTGACTCAACACCGTTAAATGATGGAGGCTACAGCCTCCCAAAGCTCTCAAGTCTTTTCTGCTCATCATTAGTAATAAGGGGGACCACCTGGGCCTGAGCAGCTACAACTGGCTGGGCTGGTAGTACCCCGGTATCTGAAGTCCCTACATCACCTGCTCTAGAGTACAGGTAGCAGGGGTATGAGTACCTCCCCCGCCTGAGATGTGGTTGGTGCGGCCTAAGCAGAAACCACCTGAGCAAGGCTAGTGCAAACAGTGAATATCTAGGCCAACGCCTCTTGAAGGACTGGAATCACAATGGGCACAGCTGGTGCTGGAGCTGGCTCCACCACATCTGGAACCTGCTCCTCAGCTGGAACAACTAGTGGATCTGCAGGTGCTGCTCTAACTGCTGTACGAGCTGCATCTCTGCCCCTACCGCAGCCTCGGCCCCTCGTGGCCCTAGCTGGTGGTATTGGTGGCTGTCGGTCCTGCCCCGTAGCACGTGTCCTCACCATCTGTGAGTGAATAGAATACAAAAGCTTAGTTACCGGAGTTAACAAATTCGCACGACAAGAATACAAGAATACGAAGTTTCCTAAGGGTTCGGCAGCCTCTCGAAGATAAGCATAGAAATCTCTGTATCGATCCGGAAGACTCTACTAAACCTGCTCATGACTCGTGAGACCTATGTAATCTAGGCTCTGATACCAACTTGTCATGACCAAATATCCTAACCTGTCGTGATGGCACCTATCGTGGTACTAGGCAAGCCGATATTTCAAAATATTTCCAACACTTTTAACAGAAAATGAATTAAAGTAGTTTAAACAATAAAAGTTCTCATAAACTGGATAGAAACCCAAAACATAACGTGGAAGTTCCAAAATATCAGGGTATCACAGAGTACATGAGCATCTATATATCAAAAGTCTGGAAAATACTATTTATCATAGTCTTAAACTAAATACAATAAGCGGAAAGACAGGGGAGGAGAGACAAGGTTTGCGAAACGCCAAGCAGCTACCTCGATAGTCTCCGAGAATCCAAACTCCACAACCGCCGTGACCGAAAGCACCTGGATCTGCGCACAAGGTGTAGGGTGTAGCTTGAGTACAACCAACTCAGTAAGTAACAAATTTAACATTTGGACTGAAAGGTAGTGACGAACTCAGTAGGTACAGTTCAATATAGAAATAACAGTACAGAAATGTAAGCATGCTTTCAAGTTCAACAGTTAAACTCAACTCAAGTAAAATAGACCAAATTCAGAATGATATGAGGAGTATGACCTCTCTACATCTACTTTCCAATGCACATGTTGTATGTGATGCACCACTCTAAAAGCCTCGTGTACTCACGCTCTCAGAATACTCGGTCACTTAGCACAGTATATGGTCAATCCAGCCCAAGGAAGATCCATCCCATATACATATACATCAACTGACAGTCAGTCACTCAGTACTGCATAAGGCCAATCCATCCCCAGCAGAAGATCCATCGCCAAATATAAATGATTTTGATAAGATTCATGTCCATGGAAGATCCATCCCTCAATATAATCAACTACGCTCACTGTGGTGTGTATAGACTTCGGCGGGGCTCCTTCAGCCCTGCGCTATAATAAGCCAGATCCAAGCATAAATCAATAAACATGCTGCGGCGGGTAGCCCGATCCCGTAACTGTCACTCTCAATCAGGCCCTCGGCCTCACTCAGTCATCAATATCTCCAGTCTCTCTCTCTCTCTCGGTCTCCGAGTGTCGTGAAAATAGCCCAAAAATGATGATATGATGCGGCAATAAATAGCAACAATGACTGAGATATGATATGCAATCAATAAATTTGACTAAGTACCAAATTTCAATGTGATCAATAAGTCAACATCAAGGAAAGGACTGCTATGGGTCCCAACAGTACCAGTAATAGCCTAAAAATGATTTCTAGCATGATTGACAGCTCAATTACATTATCGCATGATGAAAATACGAAGATCAACGAGGTAAATCCACTTTACAATTTCATGGAATTGACCAGGTCAGAGCTCGTATGGTGCACACCCACACACCCGTCACTTAGCATGTACGTCACCTCAACACCAATCATATAACACATAACTCGGGGTTTCGAACCCTCAGGGCCAAGTTTAGAAGTGTTACTTACCTCAATCCGGGCAAATCTCTACTCTAACACACCTTTGTCTCGCGAAACGACCTCCAAATGCCTCGAATCTAGCCACAAATAATGCGATACAATCAAGACGGGCTAAAGGAATCAATTCCATAATGAAATACTAAGTTATTAATCAAAAAGTCAAAAATCGACTCGAAAGCCGGCCCCCGGGCCCACGTATCGAAATACATTAAAAGTCACAAAACCCAAAAGCCAATTCAACCACGAGTCCAACTACACCAAATTTACCAAAATCCGACCCCCAAATCGTCACCCAAATCCACAAACAAACTCTCCAAAACCCTAGCCTCAAACTCCCAAATTTCACCCTAAATACACAAAAACTCGGTGGGAGAATCAACGGAGAAACAAGATTATTTATCAAAAATGAGCACAAGGGATTACCTCAAGAAACCCCTCAAAAATTCTCTCAAGAATCGCCCAAATCCGTGCTTGAAATGTTTGAAATGAAGCCAAATACGCGAACCCTTGTTTTAAATAATCTGCTCAGGCTTTCCGCTTCTGCGGACACTTAACCGCATCTGCGGCGTCGCAGAAGCAACAATCCACCCGCTTCTGCGGTGAAGCACTTGAGCTGGGCCTCCGCTTCTATGGTCCGATCCCACGCAAGCACAATCGAACGTGCGGAAATCCCCATCGCACCTGCACACCATCTGCTTCTGTG
Organism: Nicotiana obtusifolia; assembly: GCA_002018475.1. NCBI lineage: Eukaryota > Viridiplantae > Streptophyta > Magnoliopsida > Solanales > Solanaceae > Nicotiana > Nicotiana obtusifolia. Next base: position 79,900 of record MCJB01040602.1, on the reverse strand, counting down.
CCTTTCACGTCGCACCTGCGCACCATCCGCTTCTGTGCCTTTCACGCCACACCTGCGGCCACGCAGGTGCTGAAAACTCCTCGCACCTGCAACCATTGTCCTCCCCAGTCTAGGTCGCAGTGCATCCTAAACTCGCACCTGCGGTCAAAGATCCGCAGGTGCAGTTACACCAGCAGGCTCCCTACTTCAGCCATGCATTAAGTCCTATTTTCGATCTGTTAGCCATCTAAATCAACCCGAGGCCCCCAAGACCACAACCAAGCATACCAACAAGTCCTAAAACCTCATACGAAATTAATTCGAGTCCTCAAATCACATCAAACAACTTCAAATACATGAATCGCACCCCAATTCAAGCCTATTGAATCTAAGCAATTCCAACTTCTATAAACGACATCGAAACCTAACAAATCACGTCTGATCAACCTCAAATTTTGTTACACAAGTCACAAATGACACCAAGGACCTACTCAAACTCCCAAAATAGGAATTCCACCCTGATATCAGAAAGTCCACTCCCAGTCCAACTTTTAAAAAATCCAATTTTCGCTATCTCAAGCTTAATTCCACCACAGACCTCCAAATCACAATTCGGACATGCTCCTAAGTCCAAAATCACCCAACGGAGCTAATGGAACCATCAAAATTCCATTCCGGAGTCATTTACATATAAGTCAACATCTGGTCAACCTTTTCAACTTAAGCTTCCAACGTTGAGACTAAGTGTCTCAATTCATTCCAAAACCTCACCGGAACCGAACAACCAACCTCGGTAAGTCACATAGCAGTTATAAAGTACAAAATGAGTAGTAAATAGGGAAACGGGGCTACAACTCTCAAAACAACCGATCGGGTCGTTACATCCTCCCCCTCTTTAACAAACGTTCGTCTTTGAACGGGTCTAGAAACGTACCTGGAGTCTCAAATAGGTGTGTATATTTGCACCACATCTCCTGCTCGGTCTCCCAAGTAGCCTCCTCAACTAGCTGATCTCTCCAATGTACCTTCACTGAAGCTATGTCCTTTGACCTCAACTTTAGAACTTGCCGATACAAAATAGCCACTGGCTCCACATTATAAGTCAAATCACCATCCAACTGAATTGTGCTGAAATCCAAAACATGAGACGGATCGCCGACATATTTCCGGAGCATAGAAACATGAAACACTGGATGCACACTCGACAAACTAGGTGGCAAAGAAAGCTTGTAAGACACCTCTCCAATCCTCTAATGTACCTCAAACGGCCTGATATACCGAGGACTCAGCTTGTCCTTCTTCCTGAACCTCATAACAGCCTTCATGGTTGAAACCTTGAGAAGAACCTTCTCCCAAACATGTAAGCAACATTACGGACCTTTCGATTGATATAACTCTTCTGTCTAGACTTCGCCGTGCGAAGCTGATCCTGAATCAATTTAACCTTGTCCAAAGCAACCTGAACCAAGTCAAATAGCCTAGCCTCACCCTGCTCAAACCAACCCACCAGAGATCTACACCGTCTCTCATACAAAGCCTCATACATAGCCATCTGAATGCTCGACTGGTAGATGTTGTTGTAGGCAAACTCCGCGAGTAGCAGAAACTGTCACGCCCCGACCTCGGAGAGCGCGACCGGCACTCAATCAAGATAACCCGGCCGAGCAAGCCTGCAAGATTTCCTTCTACCAAACTCACCCATAAATAAAGAGAATATAAACTTCATTAATGACTACCACGAGGGTTCTTGGACATTACCATTGGATACTTCATTTATACGTCACCAAAACAATACATTTCACAACCATAGTTTACAGTAGAAGCATGAGATATAATTACGACATCTTTAGTTTATCTTGCTCACACTAATACACAACCCACACTATGTCTACGGAGCCTCTAACAGATATAGAAGAGTACAATGATAGTGCCGGCAACAAGGTTTCGGCTATACCTCAAAACAGAATACACACGGAACAAAAGATGCACAACCCCGGAAAAAAATGGGGCTCACCAAGTCGGTTGAGAGAAGAGTGTACCGCTATCACTAATCAATGTCTTTCGCTGTGGAACCACCTGTATCTATTAAAGATGTAGTGCCCTGGCAAAAGGGACCTTAGTACATGTCGAATAGTACTAGTATGAAAACAAAACACCTATTCAAGGACATGGAAATACAATATGACTTGCGATGAGTTATGGTAACAATAGAAGGCTTAATTAGCCGTTAAAGCCATAGGAAATTTAGTAAGAACTCTCAACAACATTTACAAACTTCAAGTCGAGGATCCTCTACCACTATCTTTACACAGAGCGGCCCCGCCGCCTCACCCTAATGTATAGGGGTGGAGGTGTACTCACAATACCACAACACTACACAAAGCGGCCCCGCCGCCTCTCCCCAATATATGTGGGTGGAGGCGTACTCACAATATGACAACGCTACACAAAGCGGCCCCGCCGCCTCACCCCAATATATGCGGGTGGAGGTGTACTCCCAATACCAAAATATAGGGTCCAGAAACTATAATAGTTTGTACAAAGAGTTCCCTTTCAAATCAACTATTTGGCACCTTTGGCCGTAGCAGTGTAAGTTCATAAGTTTTAATCATATGAGAAATGAATGCTAAATCACATTGATTCCATACAATACCTTCATCCTACAAAGGTTATAACATAATTATATCACAATAGACAACCTTTAAAACATGAGGGTTTGGGCACATTATGTAATTTGAGAAGCAATTTACTAGCTTGAACATCCCATTTCAATAGCGTTTCAAGTTCGAGTACCCATGATAGAATTTTACAAGGGTTAGAAAATTCTGATACTAGAAGAAGAGTTTAGCCTTCATACCTCAAAAGAGCTCCCCTTAATTCAGTACACAGTTCCAAAAATCCTAGCAATCCCAATCTATTTTGACACATAACAAAATTGAACACAAATTAGGAAAATATACATAGTCTCAGCTCATTTGAGTATTTTATCAAATATTAGATGTGCAAATTGGTTACAAAGTTCTTCCACAAGACTTTTTTCTCTTCACAACCTAATCTTTACCCATTTGGGCTCAACAATCTTCCACAAACCTTATTGGTACATGCATGTATACATGATACTCTCACACCCAAGAATCATACTCTTAATCAATCATCTTCTACCAAAATTTAAAATTGAAAACTAGGACATGGAACCTTACCTCTTGAGTGGAGATCTTGTGAGATTTCCTTGTTGGATTTTAAAGCATGGACAAGATCTTGATGAACAAAGCACTTGAGCTTCTTCCTCTCTCTAGAACACTCTCACTTCTCTCTAAAATCATCATATAATCGCCTAAAAATAAGCCCCAAAGGCTATTAATCAAAATGGGGTCGGGTAATAAAAATAGGAAAATGGACAATCCAAACTCAGATCGCCGTAGAACACGCATGTGGTCCGTAAAATGGACCGTGAAACTGATGCCCAAAACTGGGCTGCACTGGACCAGTCTGCGACCATTATGCGGTTCGCAGATCACTTATGCGACCGCAGAATGAATTATGCGACCGTGGATGGCTGCAAAACAACTTTTATATTTCAACAACCCCCTACTCAAATCTGCGACCATTATGCGGCCCGCAAAACGGTTCTACGATCACGAAACAGACCGCAGAATTGCTTTTTTCTGCCAAAAATTACCACTAACTTCCACGAAACCTTAAATTCCTTGGTGAAATTTTACGAGGCCTTACAGAAAGTGATCCCATGAAACCTTGAAATCAATGACACAAGCGTGTAGCATGTCCTCCAATATCTGAATAGTGCACTCGGACTATCCGTCCGTTTGAGGGTGAAATATTGTACTCAACTCCACCTGGGTGCCCAACTCTAGCTGCACGGCTCTACAAAAATATGATGTAAACTGCGTGCCCCGGTCTGAAATGATGGAAACTGGCACACCGTGAAGGCGGACAATCTCGCGGATGTAAATCTCAACTAACCTCTCCGAAGAATAAGTAGTCCCCACAGGAATGAAGTGCGCGTTCTTGGTCAGCCGATCCATAATCACCCAAATAACATCAAACTTCTTCGAAGTCCGTGGGAGCCAAACTAAAAAATCCATGGTGATCCGCTCCCATTTCCACTCTAGAATCTCTAGCCTCTGAAGCAATCCACTCGGTCTCTAATGCTCATACTTTACCTACTGACAGTTAAGGCACCAAGCTACAAACATAGTGCCGCTTCAAGTCCTAGTACATCTTCGCGGCACCCAGATGAATGGAATACCACGAACTGTGGGCCTTCTCAAGAATTAACTCACATAACCCATCTACATTGGGAACACAAATCCGACCCTGCATCCTCAATACCCTATCGTCCAGAATAGTAGCATCTTTGGCAGCACCGTGCTGAACCATGTCCTTAAGGACAAGCAAATGGGATCATCATACTGGCACTCTCTGATGCGTTCATATGAGGAAGACCGAGAAACCACAAAAGCTAGAACCCCGCTGGGCTCACAAATTGGTTGACCAAGGCTTGAACATCAACTACAAGTGGTCTCTCACTAACAGGAATGAATGCAAGGCTACCATACTTAGTGCCTTTCTACTCAAGGCATCGGCCACCACATTGGCCTTCCCCGGATGATACAGAATAGTGATATCATCATCCTTTATCAGCTCCAACCATCTCTACTGCCTTTAATTTAGATCCTTTTGTTTGAACAAGTGCTGGAGACTTTGATGATCTGTAAACACCTTAGAAGACACGCTGTAGAGGTAATGCCTCCAAATGCAGCCAACTCTAAATCATGAACAGGGTTGTTTGTCTCATAGGGATTCAACTGACGCAAAGCATAAGCAATCACTCTACATCCCTGCATCAAGACACACCCAGTACCAATCCGAGAGGCATCACAATACATCGTATAAGAGCCTGAAGTTGAAGGCAAAACTAGAACCTGAGTTGTGGTCAAGGCAGTCTTGAGCTTCGGAAAGCTCTCCGCACACTCATCCGACCACCTGAAAATAGCACCCTTTTGGGTCAATTTGGTCAATGGCAATGCAATAGGTGAGAAACCATCCATGAAGCGACAATAATAACCGGCCAAGCCGAGAAAGCTCCGAATCTCCGTAGCTGAGGACGATCTGGGCCAACTTTGAACTGCCTCTATGTTCTTCGGATCCACCATAGTCCACTCACTGGACACCATGTGCCCCAAGAACGCCACTAAACTAAGCCAAAATTCATATTTGGAGAACTTAGCATAAAGCTTCTCCTCCTACAACCGCTGCAACACAATCCTAAAATGCTGGGCATGCTCCTCCTGGCTACAAGAGTATACCAAGATGTCATCAATGAACACTATGACAAACGAGCCAAGATAAGGTTGAAATACATTGTTCATCAAATGCATGAATCTTGCTGGGGTGTTGGTCAACCCAAAAGACATCACAAGGAACTCATAATGACCATAACGGGTCCTAAATGCCATCTTTAGAATATCCAAGTCTCGCATCTTAAACTGGTGATACCCAGACCTCAAGTTAATCTTAGAGAACACCCTCTCTCCCTGAAGCTATTCAAATAGGTCATCAATGCGTGGCAAATGATACTTGTTCTTAATTGTAACTTTGTCCAACTGCTTGTAATCAATGCACATCCACATAGTACCATCCGTCTTCTTCACAAACAGAAATGGTGCACCCTGAGGCAAAACACTAGGCCTAATGAACCCCTTATCCAGAAGTTCCTGAAGTTGCTCCTTTAAATCCTTCAACTCAAAGTGGTTCTATACAATACGAAGGAACAGAAATAGGCTGATTGCCCGGCACTAAGTCAATGCCAAAGTCAATATCCCCGTCGGGCGGCATGCGAGGCAGGTCTGCAGGAAACACATCCGGAAAATCTCGCACCATCGGAACATAATCAATAGTAGGAGTATTAGCACCACTATCCCTCACAAAGGCCAATTAAGATAAATAACCCTTCCCAACCATCTGTTGGGCCTTCAAATGTGAAATCACTCTGCTGGGAACATAGTCTACAGAACCTCTCCACTCGATCCTTGGCAACCCCGGCATTCCTAAGGTCACGGTCTTAGCGTGTCAATTCAGAACGACATGACATGGAGACTACCAATCCGTATCCAAGATCACATCGAAATCAACCATACTAAGCAATAAGAGATAAACTCTAGTCTCTAATACCCCAATAGTCACTACACACGACCAATATACACGGTCCACAATAATGGTTTTGCCCACTGGCGTAGATACATGAACCGATGAAACTAAGGACTCACGGGGCATATCCAGATAATGAGCAAAATACGATGATACATACGAATAAGTGGAACCAGGGTCAAATAATACAGAGGCATCCTTGTGGCATACTAAGACAATACCTGTGATCCCTACATTTGAAGCAACAACATCTGGTCTGGTAGGAATAGCATGCAATCGGGCCTGGCCGCCACCTGATCGGCCTCCCCGAGCTGGCCGGGCGGGTGGTAAAGTAACTGCTACTGAAGTCGTAGTCTAACTCCTCTGCTGAGCTGGACCTCCTGAAAGGCGGGGACAATATCTCTTTATGTGTGACCCAAATCTCCACACTCAAAAAAATCCCTCTCTGAATATGGTGCCAAGTACTGAGGCGGACCCCGAGAGCTAGAAAAACTGACACAAGGACCTGATACAAATGAACCCTGAGTTGATGGTGCACGAGACGAACTCTGAGCTGGAAGGGCATTGAGAGATGACTGACCTTGATGAGCACTGTATGAACCATGGTTGGATGATGCACCACGGTGAGCTGGACAAGCCGTCTGATGGTGCTTATAAGGACGACCGCTGCCGTGGTAGAACTGACCCCAAGAAGGGACACCACTGAAACCACCTGATCCACGGAGCCTCTTGGCCTCCCTCTCACCATGCTCCTGGTGACGGACCATCTCTATCTGTCGAGCAATGTCAACCACCTCGTTGAAAGTAGCACCAGACACTCTCTCCCGAGTCATATGCAATTGCAACTGATTTGTGAGGCCATCATTAAACCTCATAATCCTCACCCTATCACTGGGAACCAACCAAACTACGTGACAAGCCAACTCAGAAAACCTCATCTCGTACTGCGTCACAGGCATGCCCTCCTAATGTAACATCTCAAACTGTCTGCATAGCTCCTCCCTGCAAGACTGCGGCACGAACTTCTCCAAGAAGAGAACAGAGAACTCCTGCCATGTAAGAGGTGCTACACCAACCGGCCTGCGCCTCTCATAAGCATCCTACCATCTGAAGGCAGCCCCAATGAACTAAAAAGTAGTGAATGAGACCCCACTAGTCTCCAGAATACCAGTCGTGCGAAGAATCCGCTAGTACTTATCCAAGAAGCCCTTAGCATCCTCTGACTCAGCACCGCTAAATGATGGAGACTGAAGCCTCCCAAATCTCTCAAGTCTCCTCTGCTCACCATCAGTCATAACGAGGACCACCTGGGCCAAAGCAGCTGCAACCGACTGGGCTGGCAGTATCCCTGGTGTCTGCAGTCCCTACATCACTTGCTCTGGAGTACGGGCGGCGGAGGTATGAGTACCTCCCCCGGCCGGAGAAGTGGCTAGTGCAGCCTAAGCCGAAACCACCTGAGCAATGCCAATGCAAACAGTCAATATTTGGGCCAACGCCTCCTGAAGGCCCAGAATCACAAAGGGCACAGGTAGTGCCTGAGCTGGCTCCACTGGCTCAACCACATCTTGAACCTGCTCTTGAGCTGGAGCAACTGGTGGATCTGCAGGTGCTGCTCTACCTGCTGTACGAGCTTCGCCTCTTCCCCTGCCACGGCATCGGACTCTCGTGGTCATAACTGGTGGTACTGATGGCTGTCTATCATGCCTGGTAGCACGTGTTCTCACCAGCTGTGAGAGAATATAATACAAAGGTTTAGTTACCGGAGTCAACAAATTAGCACAACAACAATACAAGAATATAAACCTAGGATCTGATACCAACTTGTCACGACCCAGATCCTAACCAATTCTGATGGCGCCTATCGTAATACTAGGAAAGCCGACATTTTAAAATATTTACAACACTTTTAACAAAGACGAATTAAAGCAGTTTAAACAATAAAATTTCTCATAAACGGGATAGAAACCCAAAACACAACGCGGAAGTTCCCAACTATCGGTGTGTCACAGAGTACATGAGCATCTATACATCAAAAGTCTGGAAAATACTGTCTGTGGTAGTCTGAAACTAAATACAATAAGCGGAAAGATAGGGAAGGAGAGACAAGGTTAGCGAAATGCCAAGCAGCTACCTCGATAGTCTCCCAGAATTCGAACTCCACCACTCAACAACCGCCATTACCGGAAGCACCTGGATCTGCACACAAGGTATAGGGTGCATCGTGAGCACAACCAACTCAGTAAGTAACAAATCTAACCTTTGAACTGAAAAGTAGTGACGAACTCAGCAAGTACAGTTCAATGTAGAATTAACAGTACAAAAATGTATGCATGCTTTCAGGTTCAACAGTTAAACTCAATTCAAGTAAAAAAGATCAAATTTTGAATGATATGAGGAGTATGTCCTCTCTACATCTACATGCAAATGCACATGTTGTATGTGATGCACCTCTCTAAAAGCCTCGTGTACTCACACTCTCGAAATACCCAGTCACTCAGTACTGTATATGGCCAATCCAACCCAGGGGAGATCCATCCTATATATATACATCAACTGACACTCAGTCACTTAGTAATGCATAAGGCCAATCTAGCCCAGCGGAAGATCCATCCCCAAATATATATGATTCGGACAAGATCCATGTCCAGGGAAGATCCATCCATCAATATAATCAACTGCGTTTACTAGGGTGTGTACAGGGCTCCCAATGTTGTGAAACTAGCCAAAAAATGATGATATGATACGGCAATAAATAGCAACGGAGAATGAGATATCATATGCAATGAATAAATATGACTGAGTACGAAATTTCATTGTAATAAATAAGTCAACAGCAAGGAAATGACCGTTGCGGCTCCCAACAATACCAGTAATAGCCTAAACATGATTTCTAGCATGATTGACAGCTCAATTACTTTATCACATGATGAAAATATGGATATCCACGGGATACATCTACTATACAGTTTCATGAAATCGACTAGGTCACAGTTTGTACGGTGCACACCCACACACCCATCACTTGGCATGTACGTCACCTCAACACCAATCATATAACACATAACTCGGGTTTCAAACCATCAGGGCCAAGTTTAGAAGTATTACTTACCTCAATCCCGGTAAATCTCTACCCCAACACACCTTTGCCTCGTGAAACGGCCTCTGAATGCCTTGAATCTAGCCACAAACAATGTGATACAGTCCACATGGGCTAAAGGAATCAATTCCATAATAAAATACTAAGTTATTAATAAAAAAGTCAAAAATTGACTCGAAGGCCGGCCCCCGAGCCCACATCTCGAAATCCATTAAACGTCACAAAACTCGAAAGCCCATTCAACCACGAGCCCAACCACACCAACTTTACCAAAATCTGACACAAAATCGTCACCCAAATCCCCAAATATACTCTCCAAAGAAACTCCTAAATTCCACCTTAAATACGCCCAAATTAGGTGGGAAAATCAACGGGAAAACAAGATTACTGATCAAAAATGAGCACAAGGGACTTGCTTCAAGAAACCCCTCGAAAATCCACTCAAGAATCGCCCAAAACCATGCATGAAATGCTAGAAATGAAGCAAAAATCGCAAATCCTTGTTTTAAATAATCGGCCTAGGCTTTCCGCTTCTGCAGACACTTACCCGCATCTGCAGCATCGCAGAAGTGACAATCCACTTGCGGTGAACCACTGGAGCTGGGCCTCCGCTTCTACGATCCTATCCCCCGTATCTACGCAATCGGAGGTGCGGAAATCCCCATCACACTTGCACCCATCCGCTTCTGCGCCCTTCACGCTGCACCTGTGGCCACGCAGGTGTGGAAAACTCCTCGCACCTACGACCACAATCCTCCCCAATCTTGGCCGCAGCGCATCCTCAGCTCGCACTTGCAAGCTCGCACCTGCGATCAAAGCTCCGTATGTGCGGTTACACTAGCAGACTCCCTACTTTATCCATGCACTAAGTCCCATTTTTTATCCGTTAACCATCCGAAATCAACCCGAAGCACCTAGGACCTCAACCAAACATATCAACAAGTCCAAAAACCTCATACGAACTTAGTCAAGCCCTCAAATCACATCAAAAACCTTCAAAAACACGAATCACACCCTAAGTCAAGCCTATTGAATCTAACAAATTCCAACTTCTACAAACGACACCGAAACCTAACAAATCACGTCCAATCAACCCCAAATTTTGTACACAAATCACAAATGACACCAAGGACCTACTCCAACTCCCGAAATCGGAATTCCACCATGATATCAAAAAGTCCACTCCCAGTCCATCTTTCAAAAAATCCAATTTTTGCTATTTCAAGCTTAATTCCACCACAGACCTCCAAATCACAATTCGGACACGCTCCTAAGTTCAAAATCATCCAACGGAGCTAATGGAACCATCAAAACTCCATTCCGGAGTTATTTACATATAAGTCAACATCCGGTCAACCTTTTTAACTTAATCTTCCATCATTGAGACTAAGAGTCTCAATTCATTCCAAAACCTCACTGGACCCGAACCAACTACCCCGGGAAGTCACATGGCAGTTATATAGTACAAAATGAGCAGTACATGGGGGAATGGGGCTACAACTCTCAAATTGACCGGGTCGGGTCATTACATCCTCCCCCTTTTAAACAAAAGTTCGTCCTCGAATGGGTCTAGAAACGTACCTGGAGTCTCAAATAGGTGTGGATATCTGCTCCACATCTCCCGTTCGGTCTCCCAAGTATCCTCCTTGACTGGCTGACCTCTCCACTACACCTTCACTAAAGCTATGTCTTTTAACCTCAACTTTCAAACCTGCTGATCCAACATGGCCACCGGCTCCACATCATAAGTCAAATCACCATCCAATGCTGAAATCCAAAACATGAGACGGATCACCGACATACTTCCGAAGGATAGAAACATGAAGCATTGGATGCACACTCGACAATCTAGGTGGCAAGGCAAACTTGTAAGCCACCTCTCCAATCCTCTAAAGTACATCAAACGGCCCGATATACTGAGGGCTCAGCTTGCCTTTCTTCCCGAACCTCATAACACCCTTCATGGGTGAAACCTTGAGCAGAACCTTCTCCCCAACCATGTAAGCAACATCACGGACCTTCCTGTCGGCATAACTCTTCTGTCTAGACTGCGCCGTGCGAAGCCGATCCTGAATCAATTTAACCTTGTCCAAAGCATCCTGAACCAAGTCAAATAGCCTAGCTTCACCTAGCTCAAACCAACCCATCAGAGATCTACACCGTCTCTCATACAAAGCCTCATATGGAGCCATCTGAATGCTCGACCGGTAGTCGTTGTTGTAGGCAAACTCCGCGAGTGGCAGAAACTGATCCTATGAACCCTCGAAATCAATGACACAAGCGCGTAGCGTGTCCTCCAATATCTGAATAGTATGCTCGGACTGTCCGTCCATCTAAGGGTAAAATAATATACTTAACTCCACTTGGGTTCCCAACTCTCGTTGCACGGCTCTCCGAAACTGTGATGTAAATTGCGTGCTCCGATCTGAAATGATGGACACGAGAACACCGTGAAGGCGAACAATCTCGCGGATGTAAATCTCAGCCAACCACTCCAAAGAATAGGTAATCCCCACTAGAATAAAGTGCGCATACTTGGTCAGTCGATCAACAATCACCCAAATAGCATCGAACTTCCTCAAAGTCCGTGGGAACCCAACTACAAATCCATGGTGATTTGCTCCTATTTCCACTCTAGAATCTCTATCCAGTGCAAACAGTCAATATTTGGGACAACACCTCCTGAAGGCCAGGAATCACAATGGGCACAGCTGGTGCCGGAGCTGGCCCCACTAGCTCAACCATATCTAGAATCTGCTCCTTAGCTAGAGCAACTGGTGGATCTACAGGTGCTGCTCTAGCTGCTGTAAGAGCTGCACCTCTGCCCCTGTCGCGGCCTCGGCCTCTCGTGGCCCTAGCTGGTGGTACTGGTGGTTGTCCGTCCTGTCCGGTAGCATGTGTCCTTACCATATATGAGAGAATAGAATATAAAATTTTAGTTACCGGAGTCAAAAAATTCGCACGACAAGAACACTCTAGAATATGAAGTTTCTTAAGGGTTCCGCAACCTCTTAAAGATAAGTATAAACGTCACCACAACTCAGCAACCGACGTGACCGAAAGCACCTAGATCTGCGCACAAGGTGCAGGGTGTAGCGTGAGTACAACCAACTCAGTAAGTAACAAATCAAAACTTTGGACTAAAAGGTAGTGACAAACTCAACAGGTACAGTTCAATATAGAAATAACAGTACATAAATGTAGGCACGATTTCAAGTTCAACAGTTAAACTTAATTCAAGTAAAATAGATCAAATTCTGAATGATATGAGGAGTATGACCTCTTTACATCTACATTCTAATGCACATGTTGTATGTGATGCACCACTCTGAAAGCCTCGTATACTCACACTCTCAGAATACTTCGTCACTCAGTACTGTATATGGCCAATCCAGCCCAGTGGAAGTTCCATCCCCAAATATAAATGATTTAGACAAGATCCATGTCCAGGGAAGATCCATCCCTCAATATAATCAACTGTGCTCACTGGGGTGTGTACAAACTCTGAATGGGCTCCTTCAGCACAAGCGATATAATAAGCCAGATCCAGGCATAAATTAATACACATGCTGCGGCGTGCAGCCCGATCCCATAACTGTCACTATCAATCAGGCCCTTGGCCTCACTCAGTCATCAATCTCTCCAGTTTTTCTCTCTCGAGATCCCAATGTTGTGAAACTAGCCCAGAAATGAAGATATGATACAGCAATAAATAGCAACGAAGACTGAGATAGGATATGCAATGAATAAATATGATTGAGTATGAAATTTAAATGTAATTAATAAGTCAACAGCAAGGAAACGAGCGCTATGGGTCCCAATAGTACCAGTAATAGCCTAAATATGATTTCTAGCATGATTGAAAGCCGCACCTGCGATAGACTTTTTGCAGGTTCGGAACTGCAGAAGCGATTGTTGGTCCACAACCGCAGATCGAGGGTTTGTTCTCATTTTTTATCTTTTGAATTAGAGACCTCGATTTTGGGCATTTTTTAGAGAGATTTTCAAAGAGTTGATCGGGGTAGTATTATACGTGACTATTATATTTGACTATTATACATGAATCCATCATTATTTTTGTCGTTAAATTAGTATTTTGAGTTGGAGAAATTGAAAAACATTGTGAAAACTTCCTAACATATAATATGAGGATTTGAAAGTTGATTTGAGATTGTTATTGAATAATTTTAGTATGATTAGACTTGTTATTGAATGGGTATTTGGATTTTGTAAGTTTGGTCAAGTTTCGAGACGCGGGCCCATGGTTGACTTTTTGAATTAACTTTTTGATTTTCTTTTAAGATTGCAACTTTATTATCCGGAATAGTTTTCTATGGTTTGTATTTATGGTATAAAGTTATTTTGGCTAGATTCGAGCTGTTCTGAGTTGGATATTCGCAGAAAAGGATTACTAGTGGATTGAGTTAGCTTGTTTGAGGCAAGTATCTTGCCTAACTTTGTGTGGGGGAATTACCCCTTAGGATTGGATTTGTTTTGTGTTAATTGTGGTACGTGAAAACCGTGTACTCAAGGTGACGAGTGGGTACACGAGTTATATGTGGTAATTGACCAGTTTAGGCTATATAACTTCCTTTTATGCCTTTAATTGAATTGTCATAGCATGTTATATTTTTCATTGTTAGTTTGCCATTACACGTATTATTCTGCCATCACATGCCTTGTTTAACATTGTTAACACTTGCTCCATGTTTTACTTGTTATTTGCTCTTATATGCTTAGTTGAGATTATTGTCTTCCTTATTGTATGTTACTCCTTTAATTGTTGAATTGTTTACTTGAAGTTGTTTTTTTCATATAATAGCATCTTTTTGAATTATTGGTGTTTTGTAAAGGCCGTGATCACATTGAGGCAAGGTTGTTAGTTGTTGAAATACCATTATTGTTAAGTTATTCACTTTAACTTTGCTATTGTTGAGACTTTTGTGCACGCTGTGGTTGAGCCATGGGTTATTTGTTGTGGAAACATTAGTATTGTTGATTCTTTTGGCAAGTTGTTGGATATGGGCACTTGTGGTGTGAGTTGTAATCATGTTGTGATATTGATATGCATGTGGTGGTATAAAGCTAGTGGTTGATATGTATGTGGTGATATAAGGTGGGCTTGATACGTATGTTGCTAGTAGGGGAACTACTTGAAGCCACGCGGTGTGATAAGGTGGGCTAAAAGTCTCCCGCAGTGATATAAGAAAAGATTGTGATTGTGAATGTGAATGAGATACGAGGCGGTGCCTCATTGGTGATTCTTGTTGTTATCTTTCATTTACATCACTTGTGTTTGTCTGCGTTTGTTTTCTAGGTATTCTTATTACGTGTTCCTCCCTAAATGCCTTTATTGCCTTAAATTCAGTTGTAGCTTATCTTGTTGTATTTCTCTGTTGTATCATTTCCTCGCTTCCATTATTATACTGTACTATACCTGTTCAGCTTCTTATATTATCCTAGTAGGTGTCTTGACCTAACCTCGTCACTACTCCACCGAGGGTAGAGTTGATACTTATTGGGTACCGTTGTAGTGTACCCATACGATGCTTCTGCACATCTTTTTGTGCAGATCCAGGCACCTCAGACAAGGCTAGACACCAGTGCGTAGAGCTTCAGATCAAAGACTTTAAGGTATTCCTGTCGGCAATCGCAGGCGTTGGAGTCACCCTATGTCCTTGTTTTTCTATTGCATACTCTTTATATAGACTGTGATGTATTCGGGATGTTTCCATATGCTTGTGTAGAGCTTATGAAAGTCGCAGGAGTGTCTTTTGTCCGCAGAAGCAGAAGTCCCTGGCTTAAGTGAAAGTCGCACCTGCGATGGATTTTTTCGCAGGTGCGGAGCCGCAGAAGCGGTTGTTGGTCTGCAGAAGCAGAATCGCTAGGTTGCAAAGCAGCAGATCAAGGGTTTGTTCCCATTTTTTATCTTTTGAGTTAGAGACCTCGGTTTTTGGTGATTTTGAGAGAGATTTTCAAAATGTTGATCGAGGTAATTGGCTGGTTTAGACTATTTAGCTTCCTTTCATGCCTTTAATTGAATTGTCATAGCATGTTGTATTTTTCATTGTTACTCTACCCTTACGCGTATTAATCTGCCATCACATGCCTTGATTGACATTGTTTACATTTACTCCACCTTTTACTTGTTATTTGCTCTTATATGCTTAGTTGAGATTATTGTATTCCTTATTGTCTGTTACTGCTTTAATTGTTGAATTGTTTACTTGAAGTTGTTGTTTTCATGTAACAACATCTTCTGGAATTATTGGTGTTGAAGTTGTAAAGCCCATGATCATTTTAAGACAAGGTTGTTAATTATTGAAATACCATTCTTGTTGAGTTATTCACTTTCAGTTTGCTATTGTTGAGACTCTTGTGCACATTGTGGTTGACCCATGAGCTATTTTTTGTGGAAACATTGGTATTGTTGATTCTTTTTGCAAGTTGTGGCATATGGGCACTTGTGGTGTGAGTTGTGATCATGTTGTGATATTGATACGTATGCGGTGGTATAAGGCCAGGGATTGATTCGGATGCGGTGAGATAAGGTGGGCCTGATACGCGTGTTGCTAGTAGGGAAACTACTCGAAGCCACACGGTGTGATAAGGTTGGCTAAAACGTTGGTAGCTAGTTTGGGAAAAATGATTTTCAAAACTAAATATATGGCTCCCGCGGTGATATAAGGAAAGATTGTGATTGTGATTGTGAAATGAGATACGAGGTGGTACCTCGATAGTGATTATTGTTGTTATCTTTCATTTACATCACCTGTGTTTGTCCGCATCGTTTTCTGGGTATTCTTATTACATGTTCTCCCATGATGCCTTTATTTCCTTAACATCAGTTGTAGCTTATGTTGTTGTGTTTCTCCACTGTATCATTTGAACTACTGGTTCGATTCATTGAACTCTATTTTTAAGGAATGCGAGAGAGACGCGCGCGCGTGCGGGGGGC
>MCJB01040602.1:30663-57530 GCA_002018475.1 Nicotiana obtusifolia | reverse complement strand
CCCCCCCCCCCAGTGTTTGAATGCGAAGAATGCAAATTGGAACACTGGAACTTTGAAGGTCCTACCAATGAATTGCTATGTAATCCTTCACTCGGCAACATATCATGTTTCCCCTTAGGAATCCAAGCTATCAAGCGAAAGAATACCTAACAGCCCTCTGGTGGTTTGTACCCGTGAATGATCGAGTAACCTCTATTCGGTAGCAAACATAACTTCCTCGTGGGAATTTGCTATCGAACCAAAGATTACCTAATCGTCCCCGAGTGGGAGCTTATTCGTTTGCCTTGCTATCAAAGGTCTTATTGCTGCTATCTTTGTAGTATACTTTCTGTTGCTGCCTCATTAAAAACCTTGTCAGAAAAACCCAATTGGGACAAAAACTGAACGAAGGGAAAAAGATTGCAGCACGTACTTTCTGTTTGAGTGTTGTTAATCAGTAATAATATCTTTTGAGGTGTGCCACGTTGTAGTTGCTGGGCAGCTTGTCCCCATTCTAGTTCTCCAACTCATATGAACCTTTCCTAGTGATAGCTGAAATACGATAAGGACCTTCCCACATTGGACCTAGCTTTTTCGTGTTGAGCTTCCAGGTATTTTGTGTTACTTTCCTTAGAACCAAGTCTCCTACTTTGAAAAAACGGAAGTTGGCTCTCTGATTGTAATATCGCTTCATCTTCTGCTTTTGAGCTGCCATTCTTACATTCCCCAAGTCCCTGTGTCTCTCGTACCGTACACGTGGGAGAAAGGAGTTTCTCCTATACTTGATTTGGATGGTATTCGGTAGGCCCATAGAACTCCGGGCAACTCTTCAGGCCATTTGCCTTTCGCTGCTTCCAACCTTTTCTTGAGGTTTGCAATGATCACTTTGTTTGTCGACTCTGCGTGACCGTTTGCGCTCGGGTGATAAGGCGAATACGTGATTCTCTTTATTTTCAAGTCTTCGAGGAACATTGTAACTTTTGTAGCGATAAACTGTGGCCCATTGTCACATACTATCTCTTTTGGTATTCGAACCTTTCCAAGAGCCGGTGGCAGCGGTGCGACGATGTCCATCCCCATTTCATGAACGACCATGGAGATAGAACCGAATGTAAGGATTCTGCCTGTTGATGTACTAGTGATGCGTAGCGTTGACACTTATCAAATTTTCTTACGAAATCCTTGGCGTCTTGTTCGATGCGAGGCCAGTAATATCCTACCCGTACTAATTTCAGCACCAAAGACTCTACGCCTGAGTGATGCCGCATATCCCTTTGTGGATTTCTCTCATGACATAGTCAGCTTCTGACGCTCCTAAACACCGGGCCAGCGGGCCTTGGAAAGATTTTCTATGCAATTGGCCTTTCCTGAAGCTATAACGTGTAGCTTTGGTGCGTATCATCTGTGATGCTTTGGGATCGCCCGGCAATGTTTTGTGCTCGAGGTAGTTGATTATTTCGTTCCTCCAATCCCAGACTAGACTAGCCAAATTCACCTCGCAATAACCATCTATCAAGGACTGAGCTCATCAGTTGTACCACTATACCGGACTCTGATCCCTTAATTTCCTTCGATGAACCTAAGTTTGCTAATGCATCCTCTTCTGCATTATCCTCTCTCGGGATATGAGTTATTGACCACTCACGGAATCGTGCCAAAAGAGCCTGGACCTTTACCACGTATAGTTGCATACGTTCTTCTTTGGTATCAAAGATCTCGTAAACCTGATTTACCACCAGTTGTGAGTTGCATTTGATTTCGATAACCTCGGAATCAAGTTCCCCGGCCAGTTCGAGCCATCCAATCAAAGCTTCATACTGTGCTTCATTATTAGTTAGAAGGATCGTCCTGATGGCTTGCCTTAAAGGTTTCTGTCAAAGGCGTGATTAAAACTATTCCGAGCTTGGACCCTTTTACGTTCGAGGCTTCATCCGTAAATAAGGTCCAAACCCCTGATGTCGATTTCGACACCATTACTACTTCCTTGGTTGCCAGAGGCAACGTCCTGGACTAAAATCGGCCATGAGGACAGCCAAGACTTTTGACTTAATTGCAGTCCTCGGTTTATATTTTATGTCGAATTCACTCATTTCGACGGCCCATTTAGCCAATTTGTCCGAGAGCTCGGGTTTATGAAAGATGTTCCGCAAAGGGAAAGTACTCACCACAGCTATTGGGTGGCATTAAAAATAGGGCCTCAGCTTCCGAGCGGCAACTACGAAAGCTAAGGCTAGTTTTTCCAAATGTGGGTAGCGAGTTTCTGCTCCCGTTAAAATTTTTCTAACGTAATAAATAGGAAACTACGAACCTTCATCCTCCCGAACTAAAACTGCACTTACCGCAACTTCTGAAACCGCGAGGTAGACTAGCAATGTTTCGCCTTCTTTTTGTTTCGAGAGCAATGAAGGGCTTGATAAGTACTTCTTCAGGTCCCTCAAAGCCTGCTGGCATTCTGGCGTCCATTCGAAATTGTTCTTCTTTTTGAGAAACGTAAAGAAGCGATGACACTTCTCCGACGATCGGGAAATGAACCTGCTCAAAGCTGCTAACCTTCTTGTGAGTCTTTGGACTTCCTTCACGTTTGATAATTGATCTGGGATATCATTTATGGCCTTGATTTTGCCGGGGTTTACTTCAATTCCCCTTTGTGAGACCAGAAACCCTAGGAACTTACCGGAGCTGACCCCGAATGCGCACTTTTCGGGGTTAAGTTTCATGTTATGCTTCCTCATATCGAATGTTTCTTGCAAATGCTTAAGGTGGTCACCTGCATTCAAAGACTTAACAAGCATATCATATATATATAAACTTCCTGGTCTTTCCTATTTGCTTTTCAAACATCTTCTTTACGAGTCGTTGATAAGTGGCTCCAGCATTTTTCAACCTTAAGGGCATTACATTGTAACAATATGTACCGAAATTTGTTATAAACGAAGTCTTTTCCTGATCTTCCGAGTTCATCTTAATTTGGTTGTACCGGAATAAGCATCAAGGAAACTCATTAACTCGTGCCCGGCCGTGGCATCAATCATTTGATCGATATTTGGCAGTGGAAACGAATCATTCAGGCATGCCTTATTAAGATCTTTATAGTCTACGCACATACGTAATTTATTGTTCTTCTTAGCAACTACTACTACATTGGCTAGCCAGTCTGGATATCTTACCTCTCTGACTGAAAAGATTTTAAGCAAGTAAGTTACCTCTTTTTTGACGAATTTATTCCTGGCCTCGGAAATATGGTGCTTCTTCTGTCATATCGGTGGTACGCTAGGATCCAAACTCAGCTTATGCACGGCTATTTCCGTCGCAGTACCTGTCATATCCTCGTGCAACCATGCAAAACAATCAACGTTAATTTTAAGGAATTTAATAAAACCAGACCTAAGTTGGGGATGTAGTCTTGTCCCCAAGTGAAATTTTCTTTCTAAGAATTCTTCGAACAATGCCACTTGCTCTAGTTGCTCTGCCGTGGACATTGTTGCGTCCATCTCTTCCAGAACTTGAAAATATCTCGGCACCTGACACTGTTCTAACGACTCTGCCCCTGGAATAACCTCTTCTAACTCGGGAGTAGGCATCGGTTCCTGTAATTGCTAAGCCGTGCACTCCTTCCCTTTGCTACTAGAAACTGAGATTGCATTCATCTCCCTCGTTGCCGGTTGGTCACCTCCTATCTGCTTGATTTCTTCGGGCGTTGGAAATTTAAGCAATTGGTGATACGTCGAAAGTACAACTTTCATCTCGTGTAGCCATGACCTTCATAAGATGATGTTGTATCCCATGTCACCATCCACTACTTTGAAGAGAGTTATTTTCATTACTCCTTCAGCATCCGTGAGCAGCAAGATCTCTTCCCGAGTCGTCACGCTCGCACCAACGAGGAGTTTTGTTGCCAAAATAATGCTTCCGGTGAGTTTATCTTGTTCCAATACTCTCTACTGTATGCTATTAGCCGAATTTCCTGGATCTAGTAGAAAATGCTTAATTTTAAAATCTAAACATTTAAAGAGATTACCAGTGCATCATTGTGTGGTAATAACAATTCGTCTGCGTCTTCCTCTGTGAAAGTGATATCGTCCTTCCGGAGTCATTTGCTGTGAGTTATCGATACCTTAGTGTTCTTTGCTGCCAAAAAGGTGACCCCATTAATTTCGTTCCCCCCAAAGATCATGTTGATCGTCTGGCATGTGGCTTCTTCTCCTGCTTTCCGTGTTGTCTCTGTTGCGACTGTAGTTGCTCTTAGCTCGATAACTCAAGAATTCTCGGAGATGACCATTCTTCAATGGCATTGCTACCTCCTCCCGAAGATATTGGCAGTCCCCTGTCCGGTGACAGTTCGTCCCGTGGTATTCGCACTATAAATTGAGATCCCTCTAGCTGGAATTGGACCTCATAGAGGATCTCGAGAATCGTGCTTCTTTAATGTTCCTAATGGCTGACACCAGTACCACTATACTGATATTGAAGTTATATTCTGACAACCTGGGGTAAGAAAGGTCTCGAGGCCCTGATGTATGTTTATCTTGAAGTGATCTATTGTTTCGACCATGATCAGTCCTTCCGTCAATGGTGAACTTGTTTAATGCTTGGAAATTTCTGCCACGGCCTTCGGTACACTTGTAGGGCAAAAACCGATCCCTCGAAGACTGCCTATCCGCGTCATAGTCATCATTTGATTTTTCTCTGTTCTTCTCCCGTCCTTTGGCCTATGATATAGAACTGACCTGATCATCTTCGACCCTTATCTTTGACTTGTACCGGTTGTGAACATCTGTCCAAGTTGTTGCTTGAAACTCAAGCAGGCTCTCTTTTAGCTTCAGGGAAGTGTCTGAACTTCTCGGATTCAATCCTTTGGTGAATGATACTTCAGGTGCCCATTCATCCGGGACGGCCAGGAGCAACATTATTTCATTCTGGAATCGGGTAACAAATCTCGTAGTAATTCAGATTCTCCTTGTGCGATTCTGAATATGTCGGCCTTTCAGGCTTGCACCTTTCTGGCCCCAATGTGAGCTTTAATGAAAGAATCCGCAAGCATCCCAAAAGAATCTACGGAATGCTCGGGCAGTAATGAATACCAAGTTAGGGCTTCCCTCGTGAGAGTTTTGCCAAATTTCTTTAGCAACACAGATTCAATTTCGTAAGGAGCTAGATCATTTCCTTTCACCGCCGTTGTGTTAATATGTACCTGTGGGTCTGATGTTCCATCACACTTTGGAACTTCAGGCATTTTAAAATGCTTTGGGATTAGCTCTGGCACTGGCTTGTACAGTAATTAAACATGCTTCTTCAAGTTCGACCCTTTCAATACTGGTGGTACGCCTGGGATTTGATCCATGCAGGCGTTTACTTCCCTCATGAACCGTAAAAGCTCATCTTTGAATGAATCGTTTTTGTTATTAAGACCTGATCTGCTCCCCCCCTCCCCCCAAAGCTCTATCGGAGCCAACTTCACCCTTAGGAGTGTTATTGACTCTCTGCGTGTTTGGTCTGTGGAAACAACAAGGGGAAGTGGATCGTGCTTGTTTGCATTATTCGAAGCACCTGATAGCACCTCTTTTAGTTCTATCATAACCTGATCCTACCGCATGAGATGGCCTAGAAATGATTGCTTATTGCTCTTGCAGGATCCTCACAACATCCACTACTTGTCCCTCGTCAGCATCATCACGAGTTGTCTCCCGAACCTGTCGAGGGTATCGTCTGTCATGCACCGGCGTGGCGTCATTCCCCTCATTACGGGTGTCACTGATTGAGTCCGAGGTTGATCTCCTCGAATTTCAGGGTTGTGTGCATTGTTAACAGTGTCATCTGCCATTTTTTACGATTTTTTCTAAGACAAAATAGTCAAAACACGTTAGTAAAAAAGGTAGGATCAATTTAATTACATGGCTGTCTAGGCCCCACGGTAGGCGCCAAACTGTTTACCCATAAAACGGTACAGTTGAATTTATACGTGGTTACTAGACAAATGAACTAATTTGATCCTGAAATAATATAATAATCGAAGAAATACACAATATTTAGCCTTAGAATGTAGATGAAATAGTAAAGATGGTGATTCTGTGAATACGGTTTTCGAACACAGCAATGATGAGATCAAAAAGCAAGAAAGTGAAATTGCATAAAGCTTTGTATAGAATATAGTATATGTTCTTGTCAGAAAATTCGTGTCCTTTACAATGATAACTAAGCATACTATTTATAGCTATGCCTAGGGAAAATGGTCATAGGATCATGCCCTCCTTTAATGCCAATTATGAGGATCATTGATGAAGATGTAACGTTGATCGTAAATACCAAATTCTTTGTAACGGATCGTCGCTGTTAATGCTATAGAATATTCTTTAGTAAATGCTACTGGGCGCAGAACATTTAATACACTTTTATGAACGTTATCCGTTCCGGTGACAAGCGCAGTGGCTGTGTTTGGTCCTCAACCATTTCATCTTGAATTTCACGTGTCCTCCTTTTAGTCAGCCACGTGTCATATCATATTTACCTTATACAAGTATAACAGAGGGTATAAATGAATATTTCTTACCTTTGAAATCGAACAACAAAAATCTATACCTAACAATACCAACCATTTATAAATTCAAATAATACAGAGTCTAACTTGCCCTTTAACTATCCTTTTTTTGGCCACCAACTACCCCTTGTGTTTTGAACTTAGCGGAAAGAAGGGAGTATAGTACATATGAATGAGCCTCGCATGATTCTCTTTCCTTATAGAGAAGAGAGGAATAAGAGAGGATGATTGGTTAAAGATGTGAGATAGTGCATTTAACACGTTTCCAAAATTAAAGGGTCTAAAAGTAATTTCAGCCTAATAACAAATCGAAGCTAATCGCTTATCTCATGGCTCTAAGTGAAAACACAAAACGAGCACTTCGAATCATGAGAATTTTTTGAGCTTTGTTACAGAGTGCTCTTTACCAGTAACTAGGATTCTCCGTATGCAAATCTCTCAGTCAATCCAATGTACCTGGACACCTCAGTATTATTCACGTGAGATGCTGAGGAGCTTTAAACCCTATATTTCCCGCACCTTTAGAAGCAGAAAATACCCTTTTCCAATGGCGAATTTGTTCACCGTTTCAACACAGAAAGAGGCTGTTTCTACTAAAGACGAGTCAACTCAGATAGTCCCTAAGCCTTTGCAGGTAACCCCTTTAGAGATTATTTGCTTATTTTTCTTCGGACTTAGCATTTGATAGATAATTGAAGGGCAAAGTTAATTTGTAATCCATCAAAGTTAATTGTAATCCTTTTTGGTCTTCCAAGTTAAAATTTTTAGGGATCCAAGAAAGTCGATTGAAGAGGATAGTTATTGTGTGATTGTCTTTTGCAGCTATGTAAGTTGAGGCTTTTTTTGCTTCTATTTTTTTTTTTTTTTCCGTTAGCGTTACTACTTTCTCCCTCTTTCACGACGAAAGAAGATGGAGGATGTTAGGAGCGGTATTTTGCGGGTGAGCTGCTGCTCAACTCTTGATATGACCTTAATTTAACAGTAGATGCAAGGATCGATAATGTGTAGTAGTATTAGATGAGAATAATAGAATCAGTTGACTCTATACCTCAATGAAGTGGGTCCAAATCTTGGATATCATGTTTAATTCCTGAATGAGACAAAACACACTATGTGATGTTTTCCCAGTTGTCTACCTTTGGTAGACAGAGTTATTGATACCTGTGTTCAGTGGCGGATCTACGTGTATGGTTACGGGTGCTCGAGCACCCATTAACCTCGACTCGGAGTATGTATAGTTATATAGAGAATTTAAGAAAAATAATATAATAAATCAGCAAGCACCCAGGTAACAAAGAGCTTGGTGGGTGCTTTGGTTTATGATGGGTGTTAGAGCACTATAAAAGCCAAAGGGTGAGGGATCGAATCTCACTCCTTGCAAGTTTTTTTCCCTCAATTTTTTCTTATATTATCAAGCATTTTCTTTTGCCCCAATCATGAGGTCCTCTTTTTAATCTTTTCAGTTTTCATTAGCGACTTTTTTGAGCCAATATTACTTTTATTTTTTTCTTCTGACTTTGTTTATCTTTTTTTTCTTTGCTTTTCTTTTCTTACTTTATCTAATTAATTATAGCAAAGAAAGAAAAAAAAAAATTGCTTTAGAAAAATAAAGAATCCTTCCCGAACCGCAAAATCCATAAATCTTTTTCTTGCTAATTGTGTTATCCATTACAGTTTCACGGCGTCTATAATATTAATATCATGGTTTTCTAATTAAATTTTTTTTATTGTATTTAAATAGTTGCATACTTATACGATGGGATTGATAGTAACTTTACGTCAAAAAAAGGTTAAGCACCCACGAAACTCAAATCCTGGATCCGCCACTGCCTGTGTTGGTGGGAGATAGCAAGTGTCTCGCAGAATAGTCGAGGTGCGCGCAACTGTGCAAGGGCCGGACACCATTGTTAATTTAAAAAACAAAGAATTGACTCTTACGCCTCAATCTGAAATTACTTGAGGCTGGTTGTATTAATCCCCTATGTCCTCAACATCCCTTGTTATTTCATCAATTGCCAATGTTGTTTCAAATATTATGCACCTTGGAATCTTATTATGTACTATTTAGTTAGCTCATCTATGACTAGGATAAGTAAGTGTAGTTTCAAGACAAATTGTTATTGTAAACCCATGCTTATTAGAAAATTCTCTACTTCTCCATCTATTCTCATACTTGTGACCGCTTCTGTCATACATGTCCATTATGGTCTTTTATATTTGATAAAAACTCTTTGCTTCTCAAGCACACACATCTAATATTTGGACTTGCTTCTTTATAACCTTTGTAATATTGAATTCATATTTTATCACCACTAAAACACAACTTTGAATATCTCCTTTGTTCTTTTATGTCAGAACTAAGTACTCTTTCTCTACTTGTTTTTCTTCTTTCTGATATTTAGTACTCTCTCCATTTCAATTTATGTGAACCCATTTAACTGGGTACGAAGTTTAAGAAAAAAAGAAGACTTCTGAACTTGTGGTGTAAAATGAGGCACATATATTTTGCGTGGCTATAGATCATTTTATAAAGGTAAATTGTTTTCCTAGGAGAAGAAGTTTTCAGTACCTTGGTCTATTATTCTGGGGGATGGGGAGACTGATAAAGATGTCACACATCGTATTGGGGCGGGATGGATGAAATGGAGACTCGCTTTTGGTGTTTTGTGTGACAAGAAGGTGCCACCGAAACTTAAGGGTATGTTTTACAGAGTGGTGGTCAGACCAATGATGTTGTATGGGGCTGAGTGTTGGCTAATAAAGATTGCTCATGTCCAGAAGATGAAGGTAGCAAAAATGATGATGTTGAGATGGATGTGCGGGCACACCAGGTTAGATAGGATCAGAAATGAGGTTATTCGCGACAAGGTGAGTGTGGCCCCTATTGAGGACAAGATGGGGGAAGCGCGGCTTAGGTGGTTTGGTCATGTGAGGAGGAGGAACACAGACGTCCTGGTGAGGAGGTGTGAGAGGTTGACAGTGGAGGGCCTACGGAGAGGTAGAGGTAAGCCAAAGAAGAGGTGGGGAGAGGTGAGTAGTCTAGAGTGTTCGTAACAGTAGTATTGATCCACAGCCTCGCTTTCTTTTCGTAGTAGGTTTTTATGACTAACCGTTGTTTTCTTTTCATTGTTGATCACCCTACTATCTTGTTGTTTTTATTTTTCTTTTATATGGCTTTTCCGGTATTGTTCCGTCTTGTCTATGTTTTCATTAATGTGGTGCTTATGCTTTCCTGAGCCGAGGGTCTATTGGAAACAACCTCTCTATCCTCACAAGGTAGGGTTAAAGTCTGCGTACACACTACCCTCCCTAGACCCCACAGTGTGGAATAATACTGGGTATGTTGTTGTTGTGTTTTCAAATAGGGAAAAGGGTCATTCTTTTTGGCACGGACTAAAGAAAATAAGTTCACTTAAATGGAAAGGAAGGGAGTATTACTTTTGAATTGCTTAGTTAGCCATATACACTGACCTTCCAAAGACATTTCCAAACCTTATAGAGATATCTTCTCAACCACAAGTTGCCCTACTCATATGCTTCATGGCATCCTTTACTTCGATCTTCTTAGTTCTATGAACATGCTTAAGGTTTTTTGTCTGTCTTGAATGTATGAAAATAAACTAATTTGTTCTGATGATGTGTGTTGAGCATCTCCTTCTTCCAGTGATTTCATACCGTTGTTTTCTTTTCATTGTTGATCACCCTACTATCTTGTTGTTTTTATTTTTCTTTTATATGGCTTTTTCGGTATTGTTCCGTCTTGTCTATGTTTTCATTAATGTGGTGCTTATGCTTTCCTGAGCCGAGGGTCTATTGGAGACAACCTCTCTATCATCACAAGGTAGGGTTAAAGTCTGCGTACACACTACCCTCCCTAGACCCCACAGTGTGGGATAATACTGGGTATGTTGTTGTTGTGTTTTCAAATAGGGAAAATGGTCATTCTTTTTGGCACGGACTAAAGAAAATAAGTTCACTTAAATGGAAAGGAAGGGAGTATTACTTTTGAATTGCTTAGTTAGCCATATACACTGACCTTCCAAAGACATTTC
The DNA here is from genome assembly GCA_002018475.1 of Nicotiana obtusifolia. Classification (NCBI taxonomy): domain Eukaryota; kingdom Viridiplantae; phylum Streptophyta; class Magnoliopsida; order Solanales; family Solanaceae; genus Nicotiana; species Nicotiana obtusifolia. The sequence continues at coordinate 46,964 of MCJB01040602.1, read as the reverse complement.
CAAACCTTATAGAGATATCTTCTCAACCACAAGTTGCCCTACTCATATGCTTCATGGCATCCTTTACTTCGATCTTCTTAGTTCTATGAACATGCTTAAGGTTTTTTGTCTGTCTTGAATGTATGAAAATAAACTAATTTGTTCTGATGATGTGTGTTGAGCATCTCCTTCTTCCATTGATTTCATAATCTCCTATCAAAATTTGTCCAGTGTTGTCTTTAATACACTTAACTCGATTCAAGTCTTTACCCCTTTTCTCTCTCTGTCATGTTAGTTTATACATTTTTTCCTCTCTTTCCCAAGTCCCTAACTTTTGGTGGAAATTGTCTTAAGCTTTATTCTAAGCTTCTCTCTTCTCTCTGTTATATTCTTCAAAGGTTACTCCATCTTCACTTGTTGCTAACTCCCAATACCACTCTCTTTGCTTTAACAATTATCTACACACCTCCATGATTCTTCAGATCGAGGTCTTAGATCTTTAGACACATGTATAACTTCATTACTTTCTTAATGCAAATGTCATTTCCTATAATATGTGTGTCGTCTTGTAACTAATGCTCCCTCCTTATGTAACTTGTTCTTAAAAGCTACTTGATTTGTGTACTCCTCACATTTGATATTCTTGGAGTCTTGGAATATCTTGAGACCTTGATGGGCCACCAGTGAATGAAAGTCATTGCTGGCACAGAGAAATAGGAAGAAACCACTTAAGTTAGACTAATGACAACCTCAAACTTACACAATGATGGAGAACCGTGTCCTTAAAAAAAGCAGGTCAGTGTGGTTAGGCAACAGGCAAAAGTTCCAGATGAAAATAACTGTCGCAGACGGCCAAAGGGAAGAAACCACTTAAATTTTTTACCTCTCCAGGAATTTGAACCCTGGTTGCCCATCGTCCATTCCATCTTCATTTGCCGCTAAGTTAGATACTAATTATTAGGCATGCTTTCTGTCCTCACTATTCCCTTTATTTTGGTCCACTCCAAATCCAAATATATGTTAGCTACCTCTTCGATCAAATTATTTGGATGATAATCAGAAGTCTTGAAAGGGATGATAATCAGAAGTCTTGAAAGGTTTTCTGCTGAAAAGTAAACAAGGAGAAACCAATTGAATAAACACTGCGAAGAGTTTTTGGACTATTTGAGGAATCCCTCATGACTCTTATCTTTTATTTGTGAGTTTAGTTGTTAAATTTATGCTTGACAATACTGAAAGGTCGAAAATTGTTCCAGAACATGTCTAGATTCTCCTTAAAGGTAGTTAGAATATTAAATACGGAAAAGGTTCAGTTATGCCATCGAACTTTAAGAAATTGCCTATCTATGTCATATGTTAAAAGTTGGATATATTCATGCCACTAATGTTACACTATTGGCTCATATATGCCATTTTCCACTAACGGAACCCTATTATTAACAGATTTTGCCACATGGCATCATCTAAACCCTTCATCACTTGCTAGCCCCCTCCCCTTTACATGTGGGATATATGAGCCTTTTCATTAAGTTTATTTGAGCCTTTTCATTAAGTTCAGTGGTATATTTGAGCCTTTTCCCAAGCCACAACTGCGTCCTAACCATTGTAACAACATACTCCTAATTCACACACTCATATATACTTTTCATACCTAGCTACACCTCATTAGTGTACTCTCTTTTAAACCCATCGTTTTTTTTCCTAAACAAATGTTATGTCATTTTCCCAAGCCATCACCATGTCCCAAGCACTTTAACATTCCAAATTCCACCATAAAAATACATACAGATTCTTAATTCACACACTCAAATGTACTTTTCATACCCAAATTCACCTCATTAATGCACTTTTAAGCTCGTGTCTTTTTTGAAAAAAAGAAATTTTATGTGTTTTTTAATTCTTTTTAAGAGCTAATGTACGAGAAATTTTTGAATGATGTAAAATTAGATTAGATTTATAGTCCAATTAAATTAAATAAGAGAGTATAGTTTTTCCATGTAAAATAATAATGTTATAGTACAAGGGACAAACTTGTCCTTATAAGTTTGTTACATAAAAATATAAGTTTATCATTCATGCGTCGAATGATAAACAAAATTTATTACCCAAGAGAATTATGTAATATAAGGAATAGGGAAAAGGCTCAAGTATGCCACTGAATTTAATGAAATGGCTCATATATGCCACTCGTAAAGAGGGATGAGAAGGGAGGGGACTGGTAAATGATGAAGGAGTTGGATAATGCCACGTGGCAAAATCTGGTAGTAGTAGGGTTCCGTTAGTGGATAATGGCATATATGAGCCAATAGTGTAACGTTAGTAGCATGAATATGTCCAACTTTTAATGGATAGCATAATAGGCCATTTATTAAAGTCTAAAGGCATATTTGAGCTATTTTTGTATTAAATAAGAAAGCTCCTTAAAGCATATTAGGTGGGAGACTAGTTAAGAAAGTTGTGATATTTCTCATGGACAGCAGTTGAAAGGCAATCTCAACAGCCATCTGAAACCTATGTTCTCAACACATGATGCTGCAGTAGCATGTCCTTCCTAAAAAAGGAGTGCTGCTGTTCCATATTAGACCATAAGCCTGAATTGGAGGATGCTTGGTTACATTTAATCTCTCATAAAACCTCATGCTAGAATTACAGCCTGCTTTGATGCAAAAGATGGGGAACATCAAGCGACTGAACTATCTCGCTTTGACATTCGCTTGTGCCTATAACCTTGATCTCTGTCGCAAAGTATACTGAGAACATAGGAAGCACAAACATGTTTGTTTGAGACAGCATATTCTGGTACTCAAGCGCACCACCAACAGTTGAATACTAATTGGACCTCCCTGATATGAGCTCATTATTCGTTCAAATTATTCCTTCTTGTAACCTCCCTGATATGAGCTCATTATTCTTGTAATTTATTCTTTCGTGTATAGTTCTACAATAATCCATGCATTTCTCTGGAATGTAAATACAGAATTTTTTGAGTAAATTGGGTCCTTTTTTAATGAATGAAATCTTATAAAGAAGCAAATGCCAGTCCCTTATATTTTAATAATCCATTGACTAGAACGAAAAAGAGAAGACTTCCCTGTTAAATTCAGTGAATTAATTTTGTATTTGATGTTCTTTTAGCAGCCCCAAGAAATTAAATCGTCGAAGGATCTGATATGCAGTTGCACATCATGCCTTCATGAAGTGATAGGAAAAAAAAATCTCTTTTTTTTTTTTTTTTTTTTGTGTGTGTTGAGATATTGGTTGTTCTTGTTTGCCTTTCAATTGAGTAATCTTGCTGTTTCTTTTAGGTTGCTAAGCGCCTAGAGAAGTTCAAAACTACAATTTTCACCCAAATGAGTATGCTAGCCATCAAGCATGGAGCTATAAACCTTGGCCAGGGCTTTCCCAACTTTGACGGCCCTGATTTTGTAAAAGAAGCAGCTATTCAAGGCATTAAGGAAGGTCAAAATCAGTATGCTCGAGGATATGGAGTCCCAGACCTCAACTCTGCTGTGGCTGCTAGATTCAAGAAAGACAGTGGACTTGAGGTTGACCCTGAAAAGGAAGTTACTGTGACTTCGGGCTGCACCGAAGCAATTGCTGCAACCATTTTGGGCTTGATAAATCCTGGCGATGAGGTTATCCTGTTTGCTCCTTTCTATGATTCTTATGAGGCTACTTTATCTATGGCTGGAGCAAAGATAAAGGGTATTACTTTAAGACTGCCAGATTTTTCTCTTCCGATTGATGAGCTAAAAGCAGCAGTATCAAAGAATACTCGAGCAATCCTTCTAAACACTCCTCACAACCCCACAGGGAAGATGTTCACTCGAGAAGAACTCAATGCCATTGCCTCTCTGTGCATTGAGAATGATATTCTAGTTTTTGCTGACGAAGTATATGACAAATTAGCCTTTGAAATGGAACATATTTCAATTGCTTCTCTTCCGGGGATGTACGAACGAACTGTGACCATGAATTCTTTGGGAAAGACATTTTCGCTAACAGGCTGGAAAATAGGTTGGGCGATTGCTCCTCCTCATTTGACATGGGGAGTAAGACAGGCTCATTCCTACCTTACCTTTGCAACATCCACTCCGATGCAATATGCAGCAGCGACGGCCCTTAGAGCCCCAGATTCTTATTATGAGGAGCTTAAGAGGGATTACTCGGCCAAAAAGGCAATATTGGTAGAGGGGTTAAAGGCAGCTGGTTTCACAGTTTACCCCTCGAGCGGAACGTACTTTGTGGTTGTTGATCACACTCCTTTTGGGCTAGAAAATGACATTGCCTTCTGCGAATACCTGATCAAGGAAGTTGGTGTTGTAGCCATTCCAACTAGCGTATTCTATCTAAATCCAGAAGAAGGAAAGAATCTTGTCAGGTTTACCTTCTGCAAAGATGATGATACTCTTAAAAGTGCAGTGCGGAGGATGAAGGAGAAGCTGTCAAAGAAGTGAGGAGCTTCAAGAGAGACATCATGCACTGAATGTCTTATTGTTCGGGCATGAATTGTTTGTAACTGTGATAACTACTGGTACATTGTTTGCTGATAGTCATTTTCTGGAAGGTGAGGCTCAATAAGAACTTAGCATGTTGTAGCCCTGAAAACATAGGAACGGGTATATGCCCATTCTTGATATCATGAAACTGCCCCCCAAAGGAGGCTTCTCTTCTTAATAGATAGGGGGCAACATCACACATTTCACTTCAACTTCAAAACGTCTTTGCAAATTGTGAGTATGATTGATTGCTTACTATGTTCAGTTTTAATTTTTTGAAAGACTTTAATTCAAAGGATTTTAATTTATATAAACCGTCAAAAAAGAGGGAATTTACATAATAGGGACTAATAATAAACCGATTAGTAATGCAAGTATGATAATATAAGGATCGTTAGTGATTACTTATTATGATTTTAGTTTGTTGTACTATTATACACTGTATATTTTAAAGTTTGTTATATTTTAACAAAATAAAGTATTGGTTACCACATGACAGGTTAATTTCGTCATTTAGTTGTTTTAATTTATGTACTTCTAATCCTTGTATTTTTATTTTATATTCTACCCAACATAAAATAATACAAAATTTTCGCATGAATTGTTTCTAAACCAAAGGGCCCCTCATAACATTATATCAGTTTTCGGCCATTGATCTATAATCCCATTCCTATTTTATCATGGTTCCGATACATGTACAGAAGTGGTGGCTAAGAGTTTAGTTGCTGAGACTAGAGAGTTTTCCAGTGAGTCCCACAACTGTGTGGGAGCTTTATTATATCTTCATTTTGTTTGCATAATTTTACCGTTGAGACTGTTGGGTGTACGTAAACAAAATCAAATATAAAAAGTATTTACTTATAAGATGTTGGTTATCCTTAATGTTACGATCCCAAATTCCAACCAATCAGGGTCGTAAATGGTGCCTTACAGAGCTTGCTAGGCAAGCCAGTACAACAGATAATACGAAATAAAAGCAATAAATATTTGACAACAGAATAACAACATAGCATAAAAGAAATTCTGAGATAAACATTATTAGTCTAAAACCAACATCTAATGCAAACCATTCCAAGATGTGTAGTCACAAGTATATAAGCTTCTAGAGTTTACTATATACACTGTTTTGAAAGAAACATAATACTGTCTGAAAAAGTAGAAACAACACTACAGAAATAGGAAGGTGACTCCAGGTCTGCGATTGAAATACAACTCTACCTCGAATTACCCGTCTAGTATCCATAAGCACCTCTCGGGACTCCGCTGGTACTAATATTCGGATCTGCACAAAAGTACAGATAGTATGAGTACAACCAACCAATTGTACTCAGTAGGTGTCGAGTCTAACCCCGATGGGTAGTGACGAGGCTAAGACAAGACACATACTATAAATATGTGCAGCTATATATCAAGAAGTAACGAAATAACAAGTAAAGTGTCAAGTATAAAGACGGGATAACAACAAATAGAGGAATAAAAGGTACATAAGGAAAAGGGCTTAAAGCGGAACATAAAGTAAAGTGACAACAACTCCGAACAATCTTTCAAAAGCAAATAACGAAGCCATAAAACCAAGTCCACATTTCAATGACAAAGTAAAGAGTAATGAAATCAACTAAATTGCATGGTCTCACCATTCGTGCTTTTACTTTCATCCTCACATCATAATGTAAAAATAATTGCACGATATCAACCTTTGTGCTTTTACTCTCATCCTCATATTATAAAATAATAACAAGCACGGAAAGACCCTTCGTGCATATCCTCGCGTTCACTCAAGCTATAATATCAATATATAAATAAGGCACGGAAACACCTTTTGTGCACAATCACTCTTCCTCACAAGCACGCTAATACCCTACATGCATTACACTCTTCCTCACCAAGCAATCACGTACAACACTTTACCAAGCAAGGTGGGAAGCGAATTCAACATCAACAATAGTATTTGAACACCACTCGTCATATGAGAATCTTTCAACAATTAGTACTAACAACCAATCAACAATTTAACGATCTCAACACCCAATATCTCGATAATCTCAACATAGGAATAACATGAATACGAGAAATTAAAGAATTATAAAATTTATCTAGAGCATGAAAAATATAGTATGCAAATAACATGGCACAAATAAAGCTAAATCTACCAGCATGCTTATCCCGTGGCAAACACATATGCACCCGTCACCTTATGTGTACCTCGTACCCAATACATAGATCAAAAAGCAAATATAGTCGATTCTACCCTATTTTCCTCAAATCAAGGTTAATCAAGACACTTACCTCTTTCTGGAATACAATCAACAATCCAAGGCTTTTTCTTTAGAACAGGCCTCCAAACCAATCGAATCTAGTCAAATATTGTTCAAACAAGTCAAAACAAGCTTTAAAACTACCCTCGAATAAAAAAAGTTCAATCTTTAATAAATTCAAAAAGTCAACCCCGATCCATGTAGTCGAAATTTAAAATTAAAACCAAATCCCGATTATCCATTCACCCCCAATGTTACACCCCATGTTTTCCCCACCCATGAAATTGATGATGGATAGATCTAGCATCTAGCGCAGCCAATCGACTGGCGATGCGTTATGGGAACAAAGGTGATACGTGCTTTATTAGAATTGCGCCAGCTGCCCCATCGAGTACAATGTCCTGTGCGGGGGCGACCCATTTGGTAGATCTGAGCAGTGGAGTTTTTAGATTGGATATACATAAAGGAAGTACAACTTTCTTCTTTGACTTTCTACACAAATACATTACCAGCATTAGTTTTCCTTAGAAATGTTTCTAAGTTCTCTCTAAGAACTCTCAAATAATTCAAGGCTTAATAAAAAGTGAACCTAGTGAAAGTTATGGAAAAGAGTCTCGTGATCATCACTGAGTCAATTGTCTTCTTGTTGTATTGATTTTGGGAGATTTCATTGGAAGTGAAGATAATCGCCATATATATGTAAGAATTTAGAAAGTGTAGATAGTTCTTCAGGAAGGTATATAATGCTATTTTCTTTCATTGGCATGTCTTGATATAAGCGTTACTTTGTGAATAATCCTTCTATTATAATATTGAGATGTTCTAAGTTTTCTTGATAACGAGGTTCATGCTCTTATTCATTCTTTACTGGTGGCATTTTCTTTCAAGTTTAAGATGTCCCCATAAGGTGTCGTAAGGTCGTGGAATGTAATTTACTCTGAGTCTAACCTTGGTATCTTTTGAATATGGTCTTGTATTGCACTTATATACATATGTATCTACTTTACTTTACTTAGCTGCGGTATAGTCGACCGGGTACAACACCTATTGTGCAACTACTGATCAGTTGGGTATGATGAGATATGATGTGTAGTGTTTACCGAGCCCTTGGTTGGCCGGGTACAATGATATGTCATGTGAGTCTACCGAGTCCTCTCTAAGGCGACTACTCCAAGTCCTGTTGAGGCCGGGAATCGTAGAGACCTCCTGAGGCCTAGTACGACCTAGTCCCTGTGAGGCCGAATATGGAGTGATGTGATATGAGATATTACCGAGCCCTTGTATGGCCGGGTATGATCAAGTACTTTTGAGGCTGGTTACTCCGAGTTCTATTGAGATCGGATACAGTCTAGACCTCCTAAGGTCGGGTACGATGTGATGAAAGAAAGAGACTTTACTAAGTCCTTTATGAGGCCGGGCACGATATGAGATGATATGTCCTACAGAGTGGCTGAATAATATTATACTATATTTAGTGCATCGCCCCAATGAGTGGCTTAACGTTTACAAAATTAGCATATATTCATTATTCATGGTTACTGTAGTGCATGCCCCGAGTGGGTTGTTTTTGGTATTCAAGCCAAACTTGGGTATTCATATCTCTTATAATATGCCTTTGGTTTACATATATTATCTGTTTTACATACTCAGCACATCTTTCGTACTGACGCCCCTTCGTTCTGGGCGCTGTGTTCATGCCCAGAGGTGCAGATAAACCCGATGATGTTCCTCCTTAGTAGGGTGCTTGTTTCAGCGATTGGTTGTTGCACTTCACTTCCTCGGAGTATATGTACATAAGTCAATAAGTAATGAAGTATATGTTTCAGTCATTTTTGGTATGATGGGGCCCATCCCGACCAAGTTATGTATCATGGTACTCTTAGAGGCTTGCAGACTAGTGTTTGGTGTATATGTAAATGTTGGTCATGACTCTGTTGGCAATAGCTGTCCATATCTAAAATGTAGCAAGCTTCCTCCACAATCAGTTGTAAGCATTTTTAATTTCTGGTACTATACTTGGAGGTCTTGTTGGCCCAGATTTTGTGTTAAAAAGTCTAAGTATGGATGTCGGTTCGCACGGGCCCTCGGGCATCGTATGCTGGTCGCACCTCCCGAGGTTGGGGTGTGACAAACTTGGTGTTAGAGCAAGTTTGTCTTAGGGAGTCTGCAAGCCGTATCTAGTAGAGTCTTGTTTTTGGGTATGTTGTGCACCATACTCATAGACAGGAGGCTATATGATATTTAAGATGGATACCTTTCTTTCTAATCTAGATGATGCAATAGAGCTGAGGCATAAGTGTTAACTTCTAATTTTTATTTTGTCATATCGATAGTGATGCCTACTATGAGACGTTAGGCAGTTGATCGGAGATTAGATGAAGAGGTAGGGAAGGTTACCAGTTAGGTGCCACCTGCCTACATGGATTAACATGAACCTTATGACGAGGCTGATACTCAGGCTTGGGGAAAAACACCACTATCCCCGGAACGACATAGGGAAACTAACGTACCCCCGATTTCTCCCTAGGTTGCTCCTGATCACGATTTAGACATGAGAAGTGTTGTGCAGTTATTAACTAGACTAGTAGCTTCCTAGGCCCAGCGTCAGGCCCCTAACACCTCAAGTAAAGCCGTTAGCGCGAGAGTCCAAGATTTTATCAATATAGAACCTCCGATATTCACAAGCATAAATCCACATGAAGATCCCCAGGGCTTTTTAGATAAGATAGAACGGACTTTACGAGTTATACATGCCACTGACACTGAGTTTGTAGAGCTTGCCTTTTATTGATTGTGCAATATCTTGTGACTTGGTATGAGACTTGGGAATAAGCTAGCGGACCTCTTGCCCTATCAGCAGGATGGAGGGAGTTTTCTGAGGCATTTTTGCATCAATTTTTGCCTATTGAGCTCCGTCGGGCCAAGCTGGATAGATTCTTATTATTGGAGAAAGGTAATAATGAGTCTCCAGGAGTATAGTATGCAATTTAACTCCTTGGCTAACTATGCCTCTTCGGTTGTGGCTGACATGAGTGACAGAGTACATCGATTTGTGAGTGGTTTAAGACCACATTTGATTGATGAATGTACCACCGCTTCTCTGAATTGAATATTACTCGTATTTAAGCTTATGCACAAAACTTGGAGAATCGTAAGAGGAAAAAAATGAGCCGCTCGAGAGCATGATCAGGGCTCATATAATTGAGCCCAATCTATAGGTGCTACAGGAGAATCTCGAAGCGGGTTTAGATCTCCGTTTCCAGGACATCCATCTTATCCGGCAGCTAATGCACCATCACAGTTCCAGGGCCAGCATCAGATGACTTATTCTGATCAGGGTCAGAATTCCCCAGGACAGAGCTCATAGGTTAGTGGAGATTCTAGCAGGATGAGACCCCCGATGCCGTATTTTGGCCGATGTGGTAGGACCTATTTTAGGAAATGTCTACAAAGTTCAGACTTATGTTATTCGTGTGGACAACCTGGCCACATTATGCAATTTTTCCTGATAAGGGGCGAGAGTAGTATGATGCAGCCAACAGGATCTGTAGAAGCTCTTCTTCATTAGTACACCCTCATGAGAAAGGACCACAAACATCAGTGGGAAGAGGTAGAGGTAGAGGTGGAGCATCTGGCTCGGGTGGACAGCAAAATTGCATCTACGCATTGTCAGGTCGACAGGACCTAGAAGCATCACTGGATGTGGTTATAGGTATACTTTTCGTATTCTCCACTAACATATATGCTTTGCTAGGTACAAGTTCTACCTTGTGGAATATTACTCCCTTTGTTGCTAGTAAATGTGGTAAGGAAGCTGAATCGTTACATCAACCATTTGAAGTGTCTACGCCCGTGGGTGAGCCCGTGACAGTTAGATGGATATATTGAGGGTGTGATGTAATGATTTATGATCAACACATCTTAGCTGATTCAAATGAATTAAAAATGATGGAGTTTGATGTTATTATAGGAATGAACTGGTTGGATTCATGCTACACTAATGTGAATTGGTGGACGAAGGTCGTTTGTTTTAATTTTCCCAGAGAACCTGTCACTGAATGGAAGGGCAATATTGCAGCACCAAAAGGGGAGGTTTATTTCTTACCTTAAGGCCTGAAAGATGATTTTGAAGTGATGTATCTATCATTTAGTGCGGGTGCAAGATGCGGAGGCAAATCCTCCCGAAAGAGAGATGAAGTTTTCTATCAACGTGCTCCCCGACATACACCCGATATCTATTCTCCCGTACAGGATTGCTCCTGTAGAGTTGAAGGAGTTGAAAGACCAATTGAAAGATCTTCTAGATAAGGGCTTTATCCGACCTAGAACTTCCTCGTGGGGTGCCCAGTGTTATTTGTTCGTAAGAAATTCATCTCGTTGAAGATGTGCATTGATTATCGATAGCGAAAAAAGGTAACCATTAAGAACACGTATATGTTTCCAAGGATTGACGACCCGTTTGACCACTTTTAAGGTGCTAATTATTTTTTGAAGATCGATCTCAGATCAGGGTATCATCAGTTAATAGTCAAGGAAGAAGATGTTCTGAAGAAGCCTTTCGGACCAAATATGGCCATTATGAATTTCCCGTTATGTATTTTGGCCTAACCAACACACTATCGGCTTTTATGGATATGATGAATCGGGTGTTTAGGCCATTTTTGGATATCTTTATGATCGTATTTATAAATGATATTTTTGTGTATTCTTGATCAGAAGCCGAGAACACAGAACATTTGTGAATGGTTTTACGCACGCTTTGAAATCATAAGTTGAATGCTATGTTTTCCAAATGTAAGTTCTGGTTGAAATTAGTGGCTTTCCTTGGGCATATAGTATCGGACGAGGGCATTAAAGTCGATAATCAGAAGATCGAAGTAGTTAATAATTGACCAAGGACTTTAACTCCTATGGAGGTGTGTAGTTTCTTGGGCTTAGCTGGTTACTATCGGAGATTTGTGGGGCCTCCTCTATTGCTGCTTCATGAAGTTAACGCATAAGGTGGTTAAATTCCAATGGAATGATGCTTGTGAAAAGAGCTTCCAAGAGTAAAAGGATAGACTAACCTCAACCCCAGTTTTAACTATTCCTGAAGGGTCATAAGGTTATGTTATATATTGTGATGCTTCAAGAGTCGATTTGTCCGTGTTCTGATGCAACACGGAAGAGTTTTTGCCTATGCTTCAAGGAAACTAAGGAAACACGAGCAGAAGTATCCCACTCATGACCTTGAGTTAGCACCTATTATATTTGCTCTGAAAAATATGGCGTCACTATTTGTACGGGGTTCATGTCGACAAATTTAGAGATCATAAGTGTTTTTATATATTCAAGCAAAAAGAATAGAATTTGAGGCCGCAGAGGTGACTCGAATTATTAATGGACTATGATGTTGATATTTTATACCACCCCGGTAAGGCCAATGTTATGGCTGATGCATTAAGCCGGAAATCAATGGGCAGGCTAAGGCATGTGGAAATTGACAAATTGGAGATGAATAAAGACTTTGATTGACCAATTTAAGTATACGATTGTTTGACATTAGCGACGGAGGAGCCGTAGTTCAGAATGCTGTCAAATCCTTGTTAATAGCAGAAGTAAAAGCACGACAATTTGACGATTCAGTCTTGATAAGAATAAGGGAAAGCATTCCTCTTCAGAAAAAGCAATTATTCGAGCTATCTGAGGATGAAGTCCTTAAATATAAGGGCTGATTATGTGTGCCCAATGTTGGGGGACTCCGAGGACAAATCATGGCAGAGATTCACCAATCCTGGTATTTGATTCACCCGGGGTCAAAGAAGATGTATCATGATCTTCGACAACTATACTAGTGGAATGACATGTAGAGGAACATCACCAAATATGTCGCTCAGTGCCCAAATTTCTAACAAGTTAAGGTAGAACACCAGAAACCAAGAGGATTACTTCAGAATATGGAAATCCCGACATGGAAATGGGAAATAATCAAAATAGACTTTATTATCGGAGTACCACGTTCTCGCCAGAAGTTTGATTCCACATGGATTATTGTGGATAGACTCACCAAATCGGCTAATTTCTTGCCTTTCAATACCACTTTTTAGCTGAGGATTATGCTAAGATATATATTAAGGATATAGTTAGACTTCATGGAGTTCTGATTTCTATTATATCGGATAGAGGTGTCCAGTTTACAACTAACTTCTTGAGATCTTTTTAAGAAGGTTTGGGTACAAGAATTAATCTTAGCACAACCTTTCATCTGCAAATGGACGGCCAAGTTGAGCACATTATTCGAACGCTTGAGGACCTGTTACGAGCCTGTGTACTAGACTTTGATGGAAATTGGAAAGACCATGTACCACTCATCGAGTTTGCTTACAACAACAGTTACCATGCTAGCATTTAGATGGCACCATATGAATCTCTATACGGACGGAAGTGCAGATCACCCATCGGTTGGTTTCAGGTTGGTGAGACAAAATTATTAGGTCCTAATTTGGTGCAATAGGCTGTAGAGAAGGTGAAAATGATTCAAGACCAAAGATTAACCGCTCAAAGCAGACAAAAATCCTACTCAAATAACCGACGTCGAGATTTAGAGTTTGTTGTAGTAGACTGGACGTTCTTAAAGGTGTCGCATATGCAAGGTGTGATGAGGTTCGGAAAGAAGGGAAAACTTAGCCCCCGGTATATTGGACCATATCGGATTATTCAGAGAGTCAGCCAACTGACTTATAAGGTTGAGTTTCCCCCAAAATTAGGAGCAGAGCATCCGGTATTTCATGTGTCCTTGTTTTGTAAGTGCTTGGGTGATCCATCTCATATTACCCCCATTTAAAATGTCCAAGTTACAGATAACATATCTTATGAAGAAATTCCAGTGGCTATCCTAGATCGTCAAGTTCGCAAGTTGAGAACCAAAGAGGTAGCTTCAGTTAAAGTACTTTGGAGGAGCAACAATGTAGAAGAAATGAAATGGGAGGCTGAAGAAGATATAAAATCCAAACGCCCTTATATGCTCTATAATGTAGAAGATATTATTGAAACTACTTAGTAGGCATAACTCAAGATACCACGAAGGATGAGTGAAGAATTATTCAAGAGTGACTATAATTTAACATTCGAGGATGAATGTTCCCAAGGGAGGGATAATATTACACCCCACGTTTTTTCAACCCTTGAAATTGAAGATGGATGGATTTAGCATCTAGTGTAGCCAATCGGCTGGTGATGCGTTATGGGAACAAAGGTGATACGTGCTTCATCAGAATTGTTCCTGCTACCCCACCGGGTACAACGGACGGTGCAGGGAGACCTGTTTGGTACATCAAGGCGGTGGAGTTTTTAGATTGGATATACATAAAGGAAGTACACCTTTCTTCTTTGACTTTCTACACAAGACATTACATTAGTTTTCCTGATAAACGCTTCTAAGATATCTCGAAGAACTCTGAAATGATTCAATTAATCAAATGCAAACCTAGTGAAAGTTAACGAAAAGAGTCTCGTGATCATCACTGAGTCAGTTGTCTTCTTGTTGTACTAATTTTTGGAGATTTCCTTGGAAGTGAATATAATCGCCATAGAAGAGTAAGAATCCAGAAAGTGTAATTGGTTCTTCAGAAAGGTATGCAAGGCGATTTTCTTTCATTGGCATGTCCTTTATGTAAGCGTTCCTTCCCTAACAATCCTTCTATTACAAGATTAAGCTGTTCTAAGTATTCCAGATAATGAGGTTCATGTTTTTATTCATTCTTTACCGTTGGCATTTTCTTTCAAGTTTAAGATGTCTCCGGAAGGTGTCATAACGTCTTGGAATGTAATTCACTCGGAGTCTAACCTTGGTATCTCTTGAATTTGGTATTGTATTGAACTTATATACATATGTACCTATTTTACTTTACCGAGCCACGCTATAGTTGGCCGGGTACGGCACCTATTGTGCAACCACTGATCAGTTGGGTATGATGAGATATGATATGAAGTGTTTACCGAGCCCTTGGGCAACCGGATATGATGATGTGTCATGTAAGGCTATTGAGTCCTCTCGAGGCCAACTACTCCGAGTCCTATTAAGGCCGGGTACGACTAAGTCCTCTATGATGCGGGGAATGGGGTGATGTGATATAAGATATTACCGAGCCCTTGTGTGTCCAGGTACGATCAAGTCCTCTTGAGGGAGATTACGTCGAGTTCTATTGAGACCAGGTACAGTCGTGACCTCTTGAAGTCGGGTACAATGTGATGAAAGCAAGAGACTTTACCAATTTTTCTATGAGACCGGATACGATATGAGATGGTATGCCCCAGAGAGTGGCTAAGTAATATTATACTATATTTAGTGCATGGCCCCAATGAGTGGCTTAACCTTTACAAAATTTGCATACATTCATCATGATTCGTGGTTACTATAGTACACACCCCTGGTGGGTTATTCTCGGTATTCAAGTGAAGCTTGTGTATTCATATCTCTTATGGTGTGCCTTTGGTTTACATATATTATATGCCTTACATAATTAGTACATCTTTTGTACTGACACCCTTTCCTTCTCGGCGCTGTGTTCATGCCCACAGGTGCAGATAGATCTGGTGACGTCCCTCCTTAGTAGGGTGCTCTTTTCAGCGGTTGGTTGTCGCAATCCACTTCCTCGGAGCAGCTGTACAAAATTCAATAGGTACTAAAGTATATGTTTCAGTCATTTTGTGTACGATGGGGCCCTGTCCCGACCATATGTATCATGGTACTCTTAGAGGCTTGTAAACTAGTGTTTGGTGTGTATGCAAATGTTGGTCATGACTCTGTTGGTAACAATTGTCCATATTTGAAAGACAAAATAGCCTGACAGATACTTGTATTTATTAACATTTGACATCCGGGTCCCTCTACTCAACAAAATTTCATCCAGACACTTATAGTTGTTCAAAGGTTAAACCCCTCTCACCTCACATGTTCTTCAAATCTCTAAAATAGATGACACATCAGTGGGCACGTGAAGTTTTCTATTACACATCATTAATATATTTGTTCACATTATTTTAAAATTGTTCATTTTTCGTTTTTTACTCCACCATTCCCTCCACCTTCCTCCTCCCTCACTATTTTTATTCTCCATTATTCCCCACACATTTACCATTCAAATTCGTTGTATTTAACCACAATTTTAAAAATCTCCTACCATCCTTCACCTACAAAGCTTCACAGCCAACAATCCACCATAGTATCACCAATCAACCACCAAAAGAAGAATCGGCCCTCAAAAATGACCACCCGAAAGACCAACATCACCTAAAACTTTTTAAAATTTCACTATAGGAAAACTAATCGGAAATAGGTTTCACCGGCGATCTTCTTCCACTATTTCTATTTTTTTTTCTTTGCAACAACTATCTTCCAAAGTAGGGGAATGGGGATGTGAGAAAAAAATTTCCCAATAATTGCTGCTAATCTGGTAGAGCTTTTGGATCTGTGGCGATGAGGGATGTCATTGTTTGGATGAATATGTGGTGGGAATTTCTCTATTGCTGTGGGTTTTGGGTTATAATGGGGGAAGAGGGGAAGAGGAGTAACGTGAAGAAGGGAGGG
>MCJB01040602.1:0-21082 GCA_002018475.1 Nicotiana obtusifolia | reverse complement strand
GGGGGGGGGGGGAGACCAAACCCTATGTGGGTTGCCTACGTATCCCTCTGCGGGAAATCAGGTTGAACGTAGTTGTGTTATAGCAAAACCTAACTCTATTTGTCTTCAAACATAGTATCTCTTGATTGCGTCTGAGTTGATGGGCTTCGTGTTGATTCGTCTATCCATTTTCGCTAAGATTAGAGCTCCACGCAAGAGTGCTCGATGAACCACATAAGGACTTTGCCAGTTTGGTGCGAACTTTCCTTTGGCTTCTTCTTGGTGCGGAAAGATTTTCTTCAAGACCAACTGCCCCTACGTGAACTGGCGAGGCTTCACTCTCTTGTTAAATGCACTGGCCATCTTGTTCTGATATAGCTGATCGTGACATACTGCATCCATTCTTTTCTCGTCAATGAGAATGAGTTGCTCCTGTCTGACCCGTATCTACTCTACGCCGTCCAATTTTGCTTCTTGAGTGACCCTTAGAAACGGTATTTCGACCTCTACGAGTATCATAACTTTAGTGTCGTATACCAACATGTATGGCGTTGCCCCAATGGATGTTCTCATGGTGGTATGGTAATCTTGTTGGCCGCCTCGACTGCCCTATTCATTTGTGGCCTGTAGGCTATGGAATTGCGGTGGATGATTCTAAACTTCTCGCAGATTCCTCTCCTGAAGTCACTGTTGAGGTTAGCGGCATTGTCAGTGATGATTGACTTCGGTATTCCAAATCTGCAAACGATGTTGTTTCGGACGAAATCTGCCACTATCTTCTTTGTGACGGCCTTTTAAGTAGATGCTTCAACCCATTTAGTGAAATAGTCGATAGCTACCAAGATGAAACGATGTCCACTTGATGCGGTGGGGTCTATGGGTCCAATCACGTCCATACCCCATGCGACGAACAGGTAGGGTGAACCCATTAGTACAGGACTTCCCTGTTTAGGAAAAAGTGGTCTGCCAACTTCCTGAGGGCTTGCTTGTGACTATTAGTAGCATTCTCCGGGTACTCTCTGGTCTCAAGGAATCTCTTGATGTCGTGATACCATGGTTTACCATTTAGTTCTTCATCTACATAGAAGCAATAGGCATGTTGATCCTTTATTTCTACCTCGAAGGGTCGATGCAGTTCTTGTCTGGATGCTGAATCATGGATGATAGGGTTGCAAGGGTGTCAGCGAACTCGTTCTGAATCTTGGGGACGTGCTTGTACTCAGTCTTCGTGAACTTCTTGCATAGCTCCTTCATGCAGTGCAGGTACAAAAGTATCTTGACATTCTTGGTGGTCATTCCCCTTGGACTTGGTGGATCAATAGATCGGAATCCCCTATGAACAAAATTTCTTTGAAGTTCATGTTGACTGCCATTCTGATCCCAAGGATGCACGCTTCGTATTCAGCCATATTATTGGTACATGGGAATCTTATCTTTGCCAATGTTGGATAGTGTTGTCCAGATACCGAAATCAGGACTGCCCCAATTCCAACTCCTTTGAAGTTTACTGCTCCATCAAAAAACATTCTCCATCTAGGGTACGATTCTGCAATATCTTCTCCAGCAAATAACGTTGTAAGTGGCTTTTAGTCCCCATCCACCGGGCTCTCTGTGAGGTGGTCGGATAAAGCTTGTCCTTTGATAGCCTTTTGAGTTATGTTCACAATATCAAATTCGCTGAGGAGAATTTGCCATTAAGCTAGCTTTCTGACAGGCATCGGCTTCTGGAAGATGTACTTGAGCGGGTCGAGCAGAGATATCAGATGCGTAGTGTATGCTAACATGTAATGCCTTAGTTTCTGGTCAATCCAAGCCAGAGCACAACAAGTGCATTCTATCAGAGTATACTTGGCCTCACACTTCTTATTTAAGTAGTAGATGTCCTACTCCTTTCTTCAAGTTTCGTCACGCTGTCCCAGCACACAGCCGAAGGCGTTGTCCAATACTAACAATTATAGTAAAAATGGCTTCCCTGGTTCGGGGGAACCAGTACTGGTGGATTTGACAAATATTCTTTGATTCTATCGAAGGCTTTCTGGCACTCTTCTATCCATTTTGTGGCAGCATCCTTTTTCAGCAACTTGTAAATCGGCTCACAGATTACTGTGGACTAGGCTATAAAGCAACTGATGTAGTTCAATCTGCCTAGAAAACTCATTACATCTTTCTTGCTCTTTGGTGGCGGCAACTCCTAAATGACCTTGATTTTTGATGCGTCCAGTTCTATTCCCTTCCTGCTTACAATGAAGCCTAACAGTTTTTTAGCAGGGACTCCGAACGCGCATTTAGCGGGGTTCAACTTCATACGGTACCTTCGCAAACGCTCGAAAAATTTCCTCAAATCGTCTAAGTGCTTTGAACTCTTTCGAGATTTTATGATGACGTCATCCACATACACTTCAATCTCCTTATGAATCATGTCATGTAAAAGAGTGGTCATAGCCCTCATCTAGGTGGCGCCGACATTCTTGAGACCAAACGACATGACTCTATAGCAGTAAACTCCCCAAGGTATGGTGATGGCTGTCTTCTCTACATCTTCTTCGTGTATCAAGATTTGGTGGTACCCATCAAAATAATCCACAAATGAATGTTGATTCTAGTTTCTTTTACATCTTCTTCATTTCAAAGATTGACCAATTCCGTTTCTTCGAGGTTGGGCTTTTTCTGACTCTCTAACTGTTCGATCTCCTGCAGGGGATTGTCTGGTATCATACTCTCGTCATACTCTTTGTAATCTGGGTTGTTACGCTCAACAGTTTCGCTATATGTCACAATCGTGGAACGCGGGTTTTTAGCATTTTGATTACTAAAAAGAAAAGCTAGGTATAAATAAAGTAGTAAATAAGGTTGCAATATTTGAGAAAATAATTCTTTTTAATTTAATCAAAAGAGGAACTTCTTAAGCGTTCAAAAGAGGCAAATGACAAAAAGGTACTGACACGGTGCAGACCTCAATCGACCGTGTGCTTTTTCAAAAGAAAAGTTTTACAGTTCCATACTACCAAGACTTCCGGCGAACCAAAGATGGACTGACAGTCCAATTCCGAAGCTCTTCCCTGGTTCAACATCCCTGATAGTTAGTGTCTTGATGTCAGTCCCTTCACAGCATTCGTCAATCATATTCACGAACAACTTTCCCATCCCTTTGATGATATTATCTTCTGGTACTGAATTTTGACCCAGACTTGAAACATGCCCTGGCACAAAAACCTTTTGCCCGGAGCTAACGGTACGAGCTTTCCCCTCCGGAGGCTAATATCCTATGTTGGCTCTTCCTTTCTGCCCGTTAGGTTCAATTGGCTCTGTGATTCCGTCGGACCTGGCTCCCAACCCTGTTCCTGGCCTATATCCATATTTCATCATCTCCCTCACGGCCATCTTGGATCTATATGTTGACTGCATTCCCAAGTTTTGTTCAGTCTCTTCCACTTCGGTAGTCTGCATGATTTCCACTGCATTGAAAGCAACTCTGTCTAGCCCTTCAATGAATGGAACAACATGCTCCAAATAAGCGGAGTGACCCCACTCGCCGTAGACCACGATCTCCTAACATCCCCACTCAAATTTCATGCATTGTTTTAAAGTGGATGGGACGACCCCTACCATATATATCCAGGACCTTCCCAGCAGCAAGTTGTAGGAAGAGGAGATGTCCATTACTTGAAACAATATGGGGAATTTGACCGGTCCGATCTGCAAGGCCAAATAAATTTCTCCAATAAAATCTTTTTGTGAACCGTCAAAGGCCCTTACCCTCATGTGGCTTTCCTTGACTTCCCTCAAATGTACTCCTATCTCCCGTAGGGTGCAGAGTGGACAAATGTTAACTCCTGACCCTCCATCAACCAACACACGGGACACCACGCTGTCCCCACATTTGACAGTGATGTGAAGAGCTTTGTTGTGACTTGTGCCATCGACAGGAAGTACGTCTCTTCTAAAAGTTTTCATATTTGCTTCGTCAATTTTCCCAATTGTTGTGGCCAGTGCCTCATTGGTGGTGTTACTCGGTATACTTACACCACTTATTACTTTCAATAGGGCATCCTTATGACTGTCGGAGCTCATTAACATATCCATGATTGATATTTGTGTTGGGGTTTTCTTCAGCTGCTCCTTCACGGAATACTCTTTGGTCGACATTCTCTTCTAGAACTGAGCGGCTTCTAGATCTGTTATGTTCCTTATTTGAATTTGCTCTCTTCCCAAGTTCCCTCTATTGACATCTTCAGGAGCGTAGCATCTCCTAGAGCTAGCATAACGTGGGCTGTGGCAGAGTATGTCATTTTGGCTTTCCCCTTTTGCTGGTATGTCCATGGGACAGTTTTGCATTCCCGACATTCCTCGTCTCCCGTAGTAACGGCAGGTTGTCACTGATAAGTCTGAACAGTCACTGTAGGCCACACTTGTACTGTAATCATTGGAGCCTTTTGAGCAGGAATCCTAGTGGCTTCTACATTTCCTATAGTGATGATTGTTTCTTTTTAGATTATACTTTTCATCCAATGTGATCATGTAACTCCCTGGGTTCTGTGATTTTGCAGCAAATTGTGATTCATATTGGGCGGCGCCGGAGTGCATTGGATGGCTCCGCTCTGGATCATGTTTTAAATCTTATTTTTTTAGCTTAAAAAAATATTCAGTATCCTGACCAGATACATTGGAATGGTACACACCTTTTTGTTGCATCAAAATACTTGGAGGGGTACTCAGGAAACCTTCCTTCAACTAGATGCATAGATCATGCTCTTCTTGCTCGAACAATTGGGCAGAGGCTCAGCAATCGGGGTATAATTTCTAGGACCCCTCTCTTCAAAGTTGGGACGAGGGCGTGGTGAATAAGCGGGTCGGTTTTGGTGAGTAGTGGTTTGGACATGAGCATATAGTCGTTGTGGGTTCGGGTTGTTGTTGGCTTGAGGAGGGTTGTATTGTAGTTGAGGGTGATAACATGGCTGGGTCATACAGACTGGAGCGTAAATGAGTGGTGGTGAATGATTGTTTGGGGAAGAGGAAGTGTTTCCGTGATGTGGGTTAGGTTTATAGTAAAGAACGACTGCTGAGACCTCCTCTTTCTTCTTCTTTCCACTAACGATTGACCCATATTGGATGGCTTTGCTGGCCGGTTACAATGCTGCCATGGATTGTACTTTACCATATTTTATGCCCTCTTTTAAGAGATCTCCCATCTTGACCAGCTCGAGGAATTTCTGTCCCATAGTTCCCATTCTTTTAAAGTATATCCCTTCCCGGGCTCTGATGAAATACTTGGTTAACTCACTGTCATCCAGCGGAGGTTGCGCCCTGGTGGCCTTTGACCTCCACCGATGTGCATATTCTTGGAATGACCCAAATGGTATTTTCTGCAGGTTCACCAGTGCGAACCAACCAGGAGTGACCTCTGTGTTGAATCGAAAGCGATTCATGAAGTCCTCCGCCATATCTTACCAAGTTCTCCAATTTCGTGGATCATGTCAAGTATACCAGGTGAGTAGCTCTCCCGTCAAGCTTCTTATAAATAACTTCATCATTAGCTTCTCATTCCTCCGCACTCCAACCAGCTTGTCACAATATGCCCTCAAATGTGTGTGGGGATCACCCGTCCCATCGAAGATATCGAACTTTGGGGGTTTACAACCTGCTGGAATATCAACATCCGGATGAATGCACAGATCCTCGTAGTACAAACTTTCACTTCCTCGGGTAACTTGGAGGCTCTTCATTTGCTTCCTCAAGATTTGCAACTGCTCAGATACTGGCTCTTCTTCCTTACGCCTGGCTTCCCTCTCCATTTCGACGTATTGGTCAATCTCAATAAGGTACCCTTACCGTGACAAGTACTGTAAAGGTACGTATGGAAATGGCATATACAGGGGGAACATACCGCTCATGGGCGGCGGTATGTGCCACAGGTATGTGCTGGTTAGCGGTAAAAGTGACTCCGTCACGAGGAAGGGTGTGAGTTGCATTGGTGGTGATAGGTGCTTTTTGTGGTATTTGAACGTACTGTGGTACGTTGGGAGTGTGGATAGGAGGATTTGGTGGGTTTGGGGAGTTACTGGAGGTATGACTTGAGTGGTAGGATATGAAGTTGGGGTGTTGGTTTTTTGGCGTGACGTGGAAGGAAAATGGTCAGGGATTGAATCCAAAGAAGGGAATCGAGGTGGTTGAGGAAGCGTTGTCATGGCTAGGTGCGCTAGTTCCCTGATATATTGTACTTCCTCCCTTAGAGACTCCATTTCCTGGGCCATCTTGGCCGCGTGCTCATCATTCCTGGTGTCGTCCTTCTCCCTCGGTTGCCCCGGGCTGTCGGCCATGACCAGACCATGTTCAGTCAGGTTTTCTGTAGCTCACATCTTTTCCTTTGACCTTAGATTTTACGGTAGTTCTGCCAGTTTCGGTCAGCACAAACCAACTTTCTTTCTTTTTAGGGGTAATAATAAAGCAAAAGAAAAATATGAAGAACGAAAAGGAGTAAGTAGTTTCTTCATTTATACAAGCAGGAAATCACATAGAGCAATTAATTCACGCATTAAGGATAGCGCATTTCCTAGAATTCATGGGCGCCTCTCATTGCCGCAGGTAGGCCTAAATCGTAGATTTTTGACAATCATTTAGACTTGACACATTTAGATCCGAAGCAATTTTGTTTCATTGATAATCTAGACTGGTATAAGTGGGAACAAAGATTACATCACTGTTTCACAGAACTTGCATGGGCTTGGACAACTTGTCCTTTTGAAAAGTAAAAGAGAAAACTAGGGATAAGGGTATAAAATGGGAAAGAAAAGGAAATCAACCAACACTAATAGCCATTCCCTGAGTCGTTTCCCATCTCCTCCTCTTCTTCTGGCTCACCTTCTGGATCCTCTTTCGAGTCCCCTTCATACTCCTCCTCGTCATCGTTGAACTCCGACCCCTCCTCCAGATCTTCTTCTGGCTCTGTGTTGGACTCCATTTGGATGCACTCCACTACCCGGTCATCGTCTTCAGCAGGTGGTAACATATGGTCGATGGATCCTGGGACCACTTGACGGTGCATCGAAGTAGTCACAAGGTAATGTGGCAAGAGCTCATGGTAAATTTTCAAAGCAGCCACTACGTCCTCTAACCAGGCTATACCCTCTTTGCTTGGCCGGGCCAGCTCATCTTACTCGTTGATCCAGACATAATACTCAGGAGTGCAGCAAGAGTTTTGAACCATCGGAATTGTGACCAGGTTGTTCTACTCTTCTTGGAGCCTTCTTATCCTTGGGATTGGAATTTGTCCATTGTACTCATCCTCGTATAATGATGTCCTTGTCCAAAGAGGCACATCTTAGCTCATCCCGAACTGTCTGATGACCCGCATGGGTGAGTATGGTTGAATACCTTCAAGTTCGATCAGCTCAATGAAGTATTTCTTAGGAGTCCTTAAGATTTCTCTCTCACTTAACCATGAGAGCTTCCAGTTGATCCATTCCCCACTCAGGTTTGTCAGCATTTCCCTTCACTCTTCTTGCCGATGTAGGGACACCCGATGTCTCATTCTCTCATTGTGGCTGCGGATTATGTTGCTGATGCCAATAAAGTAATCGATGGTGGCCTCTCGCTGGAAGAAATGTTCAGTAGCTCAGATTTGAAGTAGCAAGTACAACCTTTAAAGAAATTATACCCTCATGCACATGCGGACAAAGCCCTCAGCATCTCAGCTAGCACCATCAGCACCAAAGTAGCTTGAAGGTTGCCAGGAAGGTCGCCAGAACCACAGGTAATAGGTTGATGTTGATCCGACCCCTTCTCTGCGAGAAAACCAATAGTCCAAATAGTGCCATTGAGAAAGTGATAGGCCTGAGACTCTCCCACGTTGCTTTGTCACATTGAAACTCTCATGAATACCATTTGTAGCTTTCACAGTGCCCAAATCTATCAAACAGCTGGTCGAGGTTCATCCATCCGTCCTTGATACTTTTGAGACTTCTACTATTGGCCAGGCCTAAAGCATCCAAGAATCTATAATCGGGCATAGTAACTGGCAATATCGGCTTCCTTTCGTTAAACGGAAGCTCCGTGAACCTCATGACTTCCTCCAATGTCAGTACTAACTCACAATCGGAAATTTTGAATACCACCTTAGATGGATCAAAAAATTCTATCAACAGGCGAGTGAGCACCCTATCTGCTCGGATATTCAGCAAAGTGGTTAGTGCCCCCAGGAGCGTCAGAACCTCATCTCTGTGTTTCCGGCAAATATTCTTCCACCATTGCTTCAATTTATGTGGCACTCCCATTACATTTATACTGTCAAAGTTCTATCCGAACAACATTGTATTTTGATATGTTTCTATGTATTACGCTAGAGTTCGTGATTCTGTACTACCTAGTCTTAGGAAATTGTTGTGATTATCACCGTGTAGGATTGTATCACCTTTATTTCTGTATTTATATTAAATTATGCTTCATAATATCATGATTAATTGGTTTAACTATTGTATGTGATTGAATTACCTAGTTTTATAGACTAGGCGCCATCACGATCCTTAAGGTGGGATTTTTGGTCGTGACAATATTCTTTATATTTTATCGAGTCATCCAAAAATATAATTTTATATACTTTATTCACACTTTTCTACATATTCTATCATACATAGATGTATTTTATCATGTGATACTTATGTTTTATCACTCTGTTTTTCGAATTGCTTTTACATTCCTAGTATAATTCAAATTAATCATTCTTTATTTTATCCCTCTTTTATTTGATCGAGTCCACCGAAACCACATTTTGTGTATCTTGAGGGATGCCTAACCTCTTTTCCTTGAGAAAACTTGAACCTTTATCTAGAATTAAAATGTACATTACATAGTGTTTACCCTTAATTACGAGTAACAATTAAATTTATACGTGATTTTAAGGATATGTGACTCGGTTTAATACAATTAAAGAATGAACGATAAATAAAAATTAAGTTCAACAAATAAGAGAGTAAGCAAACCACCAATATTGAATAACTCAGCTGTGGCGGAATCTTCTAAGATGAACAAGAATGAAATTAGTATTGATAACATAGTAGTTAAAAATATGCCAAACTTTGTATATTGATCGTGTCTCCTGTCTGTCCCTTTTTACAGTAGGGCTGCCTATTTATATAGGAATGGAAAAGAATTTTATACAGGGTAAAAGACCTATTTACAAGGTAAAAAATCCCTAAAATTAATGAGTTCAACATCTTTGTTGATTTGAGCCGCGATGCCCGCCGAGATGTTTACATATCACGAGATTTTCGATCCTTCCGTTACGCAAATCTGATATTTTTACCATAAGATGTTTTACCCGGATCGACCTCGACAACCTCGTCTCGGACGCCTTGGCTTCGATCTTTGCCCTGATGACGTCCGACCTCGGACTTCCTTTCTTGATGTTCCGGTCTCGACCTAACGGATGGTAGCCTCAATCGACGCCGGTCATCAAAATCCGAAACCGGTGCTCCCTATGCAAGCGATTGTATTCGACCCCATACAGATAGTCCCCACTTTTTTTTGAGAGTAACGAAAAGAAACGATATGAGCTGCCGCTTTCGAGATTAGGTTAAATGGAAACATACTTATGGCGCGCGACACGGAATTCAAAACGTCAAATCACAAAGCGTATCGCTGATGAATGACGGCAGCATGATGATGCTCGTGGCCAGTACCAAAAAGGTCTTTCCATGTACCAACTGGCGACAAACTCTACAATTCCTGCTAACATCAATTAATGTTTCCTTATTTTGGGTTTCGAACCGCCACTTTTGAAAAGTATAAATAACCCTCTCATTTTTCAATTCTCAATTTTGTGTCGTTTGAATACCATATCGCCCAAGTTCTCTAAACTCTGTTCTTCAAGTAATTTCACTTTCTACACTTGCATCTACTCGCTTTCCATCTCTTCAACTTCAATGGTGAAAACATCTAAGTCTGTTCCTCAAAAGCAACAACCTTCTTCCTCTCAACCCACTGAAGAGGCCGAGCCTGTCGTTGCCGAGGAAACCTCGACAGAGCCTCCTCTAAAAGCTTTCATATTGGTCGGATGCTCAATTGGCTCCGACTTTAAGGTGGAGAAGGCTTCCTCAGTACCAGGCCGAGGCGAATCGGTCGTTAGGTATATTAGTTCCATCACGAGTAAAACCCTTGATAGGGTGAAAATAGAATGTAACTGGGTCGGTAAAGATGTGGTAGTCCCTTCTCCGGACGAGGCGATTACCACCCACGTGGAGGGCTATTTGAGTGTTTACACTTACCCCTTCACGTTGGGACCTTTGGACCCCATTATTGTCTCCTTTTGCAAAAGGTACAATGTTACGTTGGGTCAGATTCACCCTTCCGTTTGGCGAATAATTCATCTTTTCCGTTTTTTTGTGAGTAAGGTCTATGGGCATCCTTTCACCATCGATCTTTTACTGCGATTATACAGTCCCCGAGTTTTCTGAGGGGGACTAATAAAACTTGCTCGCCGGGCTAGCAAAGCCCCATTTTCGAGCATTGACGAAGACAAGGACCGGGGCTGGATGAGCCGATTTGTTCGAATTAGGACGTCGGATCTAATCCCTGCAGAAGATATGTCGTTCCCTGAAAAGTGGAACATGAACCGTAAGAATCTCTTTCCTATTCGAATTCATCTATTGTTTTTCCTTTGTCACCTCACTAACATACTTTGTAAGATGTAGCCGTTTCTCAAATGCCAGCTGCAACTCAGCATTTGGAGGAGTGGGTCCGGAAGGTGGTGGCTCAAAGGGCCTACTCGGAGCGCGCCTGGCATGAGATATCGAGGACTATGGGAGGCCAAAAATCATGGTGAGACCGGTAATAATTATATTTCATGCTTTAAGTGGTCGGTGCTGCTGCTAATTCATTTCCTCTTTCCTTTGCAGGTCAATCGAAGGACGCCGAATTGAGGCCGATGTCCCCTGGTAGAGAGGTTCCCTGCCCTCCCCCTGTCTCAGAGAACTCGGGAGGAAAAAAGAGAAAAAAAGCCCCCGGTCCCTCTGAGCCCGGAGAAGAATTAAGAAGAAAAGCATCGCTCATAAGCCCAGAATTGCCGACTTGGCTATCCGATTAAGTGATGATTCCGAGGAAGATAGAGACCTCGGTATTTCAAGCAACGAGCCATCTCGGGCAGTCCCTGAGCCGAGGACCAATGAAGCTTGTATTCCTCGGGTAGAGGACCTCGCTGTAGGGGCGAGGACCGAGGTTTGCGCCGATGCAGGGGAGGCAGTACAGGGAACCTCGGGTCCCCCAGAAGAAATGCAGTCTCCCTCTTTCTCGGAGGCAACCTTCAATGAAGCCCGGGCTGCAAGGGTGCATTCACCGAGCAAAGACCACGCACCGACTGGGCCCTTTGAAGACCCTTTCGACGGTGTGCCATCGGCTGATACCTTTGGGCTCGAAGTGCCGAGGAAGAGCCCCTCCGCCGAGACGAGCAGGGTATCTTTCAGTCCCAAGTTGGTTGATAGATTTCCTGCTCCGAGTTCCAATCATGATCGGAAGAGGATAATAAAGTTCAACATTCCCGAAGACGCTAGGGTTCTTGCCGCGCCTGTGGGCGTGGCTAGCTACCTTCGGTGTTTGGTGACCGAGGAAGATCAGGCTGCGATGGATGAGGTAGACGAGGCCTGCTTATTCAATGAGGCTCAACAGGCGGCAAATAAGGTAAAATTTTTTACAAGCTTTGTTTGGTGTTTGTTATTTTACTCTTCAACCTGCACTGACCATTTTATTTCCTTTCATATTCGTAGTCTTTGGTTCTTCATCATGAAGCTTTCCTTCGGCTAAGGGAGGAAAAGGTACGTCGTCAGCGACTCGAGGGGGAGATGCGACCCTTCCGGTCGAGCTAGACTTCATGTGCAGGGAGAATGCCAATACACTTGACCAGATGGAGCAGCAACTTGGCAGAATAAATCAATGCCGATCCGCATTGAGCGAGGCCACGGTAGAAACCAGCAAATGGAAAGCTAAGACCGATCTGCTGACCTCAGAAAAGGAGACTCTCCAAGCTCGAGTTGTTTCCTTGGAAGAAAAAGTCTCGGAGGCACAAGAGAAAATCAGGACTCTGACTAAGAGCATCGATACACTTCAATCCCAAGTCGAGATGCTTACCTCGGATCGCGATATTTTGGTCAACAAGCTGCAATCGGCAAAATCCGATACCGATGATCTAATAGCTCAATATAGGGCCGATGCCAAGGCTGCCCAAGAGCAATCAAAGATTCTGGTCGAGTATGCCAAGTGCCAAACCTGCCTTTCTGTTCTCTAGGAGTTACAAGCTCGAGGCTTCGATCTATCCATCGAGGTGGATGATGCAGCAAGGATCGAAGCCGATGCTAGAAAGCAGGCCTTCCAAGAAGAAGAAGAAGACTCCGAGAATTCTGATTGATGCCATCTGTTGTATAATGCCTTTTCAGGATTCTCACTTTTTGTAACATATTTTGTTTTATATATATAAAAGATGTTCTTTTATCTCCCTTTCTCGTACGATCTATTCTGACTCTCCGATAATTCGATTTGTAGAATTTTCTTCCCTTCAAGCTTAGTTAAGATTTAGCTTATTTCTCAGTAGATTTCCTTCTTTCACGGCCGATTGGTAAGGCCCAGGCTCCGAAGAAGGGTCCGAGGTTTGTCTTGATAGGTCTTATTTCTTTTCGAATTTCATTAGTTTGACGCGGCCTTGGCCTATTAAGAAATCGGGACTCTGCTTTAGCAGATTTTGTTCCCTTTTGAATTTCACTGCCTTGATTTGGCCTTAGCCTTTTTAAAGAGTCTAGGTCTTGCCTTAGCAAGTTTCGATCATCCTCTAGCTTAACTCTATTCGGCCTTAGCCCTTTATAAATTGGGGTTTGCCTCAGTAGGTCTTACTTCCCTTCGAGTTTTATTAACTCGATATAGCCTTGGCCTATTAAGAAATGGGGGCTCTGCCTTAGCGGATCTTACTCCCCTTTGAACTCGATATGGCCTTGGCCTTTCAAGAAATTGGGGTTTGCCTTAATATATCTTATTCCCCTTTGATATCCGTGCGGAGTTCTGAACAACGTTAGTTTTTGATTATGTAATAAAAATCAAAGTGGCCCTTGTGCTTAAAGACAAAATATCGGTGCCAATGAACTTTTATTAGCATTCATGTGCTTGTACAATTCTGCTAAAGGGGTAGATCAATCTACTTGGGCACGGTACTTTCGACCGTTTGACCCTTACATTGATTCCTAATGATCTATGAGAAGTCCCCTCGAATTTGAAGTAGTTAAGCAGAGAATCGAAGTAGACAAGCAATCTCTAGATATTCAAGGTTGATCGAAGGTGTGCACCAAATATCGTTATCTTCGATAAGCGACCGATCTAAGTTAGCACGATCTCTGGTTGCCTCATTAAAAACCTTGCCGTAAAACATAATTTGGGACAAAACCGATCGAAGGGAAAAAGAGTGCAACGCGTGCTTTCAGTCCTAATGTCCTGTGCTTCTTGGCTCGAGGTTATTTTATTCAATACCTGCAAATGTTAGTAACATAAGACAAACAAATGAAGAACGAAATTTCTTACCTCAACAATAGTATCGTTTTAGGTGGCTTATGTTCCAATTGTTTGGAAACTGTTTTCCATCCATGGTTCCGAGCTTGTAAGATCCTTTTCCGGTAACCTTCAAGATAGTGTAGGGCCCTTCCCAGATCGGCCCTAGCTTCCCTTTGTTAGGATCTCGAGTGTTGGGTGTGATTCTTCTGAGCACCAGGTCTCCGATGTTGAAGTATCGAAGATGGGCTCTCCGATTGTAATACCTTTCAATCTTTTGTTTTTGTGCCGCCATTTGAACAAGGGCGGCTTCCCTTCTTTTGTCCAATAATTCCAGATTGATGTTCATAGCTTCTCTATTTGATTCTTCGGTTGTGCATCGGAACCTGACACTCGGTTCGCTTACCTCGACTGGTATTAAAGCCTCTGCTCTGTATACTAGAGAGAAAGGAGTGGTTCTGGTGCTGGTTTTCTTGGTCGTGCGGTAAGCCCATAGAACCTCAGGCAGTATTTCTTTCCATTTTCCCTTTGCGTCGGTCAACCTTTTCCTCAAGTTTTGTACAATGATTTTGTTGGTTGACTCAGCTTGTCCGTTGCCGCTAGGGTGATAAGGCGTTGATAAGATCCTCTTGATCCTGTTGTCTTCGAAGAACTTTGTCACTTTACTGCCGATGAACTGCTTGCCGTTATCGCACATGATCTCCGATGGCATTCCAAACCGACATGTGATATGGTCCTAGATAAAGTGGATCATCTCCTTTTCTCTAACTTTTTCGTAAGCCTGCGCTTCAACCCATTTGGAAAAGTAGTCAGTCATAAAAAGAATAAATTGAGCTTTACCTGGCAAATAAGGGAGAGGGCCAACGATGTCCATCCCCCATTTCATGAATGGCCATGGGGACAAGACCGAATGTAGTGTCTCTCCGGGTTAGTGGATCATCGGTGCATGCCTTTGGCACTCGTTGCACCTACGAACAAATTCCTTCGCATCTTTCTCCATATTGATCCAATAATAGCCGGCTCGAATTATTTTTCGAACCAAGGATTCGAAATCGGAGTGATTCCACATGAGCCTTCGTGTATTTCTCTTAAAATATACTTGGTGTCTCCTGGTCCAAGGCATATTGCTAGGGGGCCTCCAAACGTCCTTCTGAATAAGGTCCCATCATTGGATAGACAGAACCAGGTTGCTTTTGTGCGTAATGATCTCGATTCTTTAGGATCCGAATGGAGTTTACCTGAGCTGAGATATTCTATATACTTGTTCCTCCAATCCCAGGTCAAGCTTGTCGAATTGATTTCGGCATGGCCTTCCTCCACCACCGACCTTAAGAGTTGTACAACTTTTTCGGACTCAATTTCCTCGTCTTCCACTGACGATCCTAGGTTGGCGAGGGCGTCGGCTTCACTGTTTTGTTCTCGAGGTATGTGCTGCAAAGTCCATTCTTTAAGCCTGTGCAATGTGACTTAAAGCTTGTCCAAATACCTCTGCATTCTCCCTTCTCTAACTTCGAAAGTCCTGTTTACTTGATTGACTACGAGGAGGGAATCACATTTGGCCTTGATTATCTCTGCTCCCAGGCTTTTGGGTAGCTCTAAACCTGCAATCATGGCTTCATATTCCGCTTCGAAGTTAGTTAATTTCACAGTCTTAATAGATTGTCGAATAGTATTCCCAGTTGGAGGCCTTAGTACGATACCAAGCCCCGATCCTTTCGAGTTCGAGGCGCCGTCTGTGAACAGAGTCCACACTCCCGAAGGAGTCCCCAATTCGGTCATCAATTCTCTCTCAACCTCGGGTATTAGCGACAGCGAAAAGTCGGCGACAAAATCTGCCAGCACTTGGGATTTGATCAAGGTTCGGGGCCGATATTCGATATCGTACCCGCTTATTTCGATGGCCCATTTGGCCAGTCGGCCTAATAGCTCAGGTTTGTGCATAATATTCCTCAGGGGATAAGTTGTTGCTACACATATGGGATGGCATTAGAAGTAGGGTTTTAGCTTCCTAGAGGCACTCAATAAAGCGAGTGCTAATTTGTCCAAATGTGGGTATATAGTTTCGGCTTCACCTAAGGTTCTACTGACGTAATAAATGGGAACTGCGTACCTTGTTCCTCTCGGACCAGGACCCCGCTTACCGCTACTTCCGAAACGGCAAGGTTGAGGTGTAATTGCTCACCTATTTTTGGCGTATGAAGTAAAGGCGGACTAGAGAGGTACCTCTTAAGTTCTTCTACTGCGCGCTGACATTCCGGACTCCACGAGAAATCGTTCTTCTTTTTCAGCAAGTTGAAGAATCGGTGGCTCATGTCGGATGATCTCGAGATGAATCGGCCCAGGGCTGCTATCCTACCTATCAGCTTTTGCACAGCTTTCACACTGTCTACAATTGTTATATCTTCGATGGCTTTGATTTTTTCGGGGTTAATTTCTATTCCCCGATTCGAGACTTAAGGTAAGAAATAAATTCTATTCCGAGCCTTAAGGTAAGAAATAAACTTCCCTTTTGGCGCTGCAACATTGCCCTTCCACTCAATAACAGGCTCGTCTGGAAAATTAAAATGAACAATCTTCGCCCGGCAATCTACATTAGCATAGCAAGAAGCCAGCCAATCCATACCCATGATAATATCAAAATCAACCATCTCCAATTCATGCAAATCAACTAACGTATGGCGGTCATGAATCATCACATCACAATCTCGATATACCCGTTTAACTATCACAGGCTCACCCACGGGCGTAGATACCTCAAATGACTTACGTAATAATTCAGGCCCTTTATTACACTCGCTAGCAACAAACGGAGAAATATACGACAATGTAGAACCGGGTTCCATCAAGGCATACATATGAGTGGAAAAGACAGATAATATACCTGTAACCACATCCGGAGATGACTCTAGGTCCTGACGGCCTGACAATGCATATATACGGTTCTGCTGACTGCCTGAACTGGACACTCCTCCTCTACCTCTACCCCTTCCAGCCGATGTCTGCATACTCTGCCCAGAAGGGCGCACTGAAAAAGAAGAACTCGCTCCAAATGCCGTTGGCT
The DNA here is from genome assembly GCA_002018475.1 of Nicotiana obtusifolia. Taxonomy (NCBI): domain Eukaryota; kingdom Viridiplantae; phylum Streptophyta; class Magnoliopsida; order Solanales; family Solanaceae; genus Nicotiana; species Nicotiana obtusifolia. The sequence continues at coordinate 4,527 of MCJB01040602.1, read as the reverse complement.
GAGCCATACCACCACCTCTTCTGTTAGGACAATCCCACCTCATATGACCAGGCTGTCCGCAAGAATAGCATACATCAGAACATTGACGACACAGTCCAACGTGGGCCTTGCCGCACTAATCACAATGAGGTGTTAGGGGTCTCGTCTGACTAGTATCCCTGTAATGTTGCAAGCCTGATGCTCGCGAACTCTGACCTGGATCCGAAAAGGTAAATTGATCATATCGAGGTCTCTGAAACTATGGAGGGGCACTAGTTACAGATGGTGCCGAACTCCTCAGAAATTGGGGCCTGCCGCTGCTTCTGAGGCCACCAGAATACCCTGCAAACCTCGTCCTCTTAAGCTGACCCCTATCCTGCTCCCTGTCTGCTCTTTGGTGCCGCTTACGACCCTCTAATGTCTGGGCATAAGCCTGAATACGAGAAATATCCATGCCCTCTATCAAGGATGCAGTCGTGCACTCATTTATTAGGTGTGGTGCCAATCCATTCACAAACAAATGAACCCTATCCCCCATCTCGGCCACCATGTGAGGAGCGTACCTTGCCAAGGAATCAAACTGCATGCTATACTCCTGTACACTCATATTACCTTGTTTAAGGTTCAAGAATTTATCAGCTTTGGCTCGTTGTACCTCAACTGGCAGGTAATGACGAAGAAATGCCTCAGAAAATTCTTTCCACACAGGTGGGGGAGCATTTAGACCCCTGGATCTCTCCCAACTATCGTACCAGAAAACTGCTAGATCCCGTAACCAATAAGAAGCCAACTCTACTTCCTCCGTATCACTAGCATGCATAACCCGCAGTGTATGGTGAACCTGATCAATAAAAGTCTGCGGGTCCTCCTTGGGGTCTGATCCGGTAAACACTGGAGGATCTAGATTGATGAAATCCCGAACTCTCGTACTGACCGGTTTATCAGTAGCACCGGTATTTTGCCTCTGAGCTTGGGCAGCTACCAAGCTAGTCAGCAATTGTACTGCACTCCGCATATCCTGGTCTGTGGTACCAGTTGGAGGAACTGGAGATGCTGGATGCNGGATGCCTTCCTTGATCTTAACCAATTCGGGATCTTCAAACTGTCGTGCTTTCACTTCAGCTACTAGCGATGACTCCGCAGCTTTCTGGACCACAACACCCTTGTCACCTGTGTCAAGTAACCGCACACTCAGGCTGGACAATCGATATAGATCTTTGGTCATCTCTAGCTTATCAGCTTCCACATGTTTCAAACTACCCATGGACTTACGACTCAATGCGTCAGCTACGACGTTTGCCTTTCCCGGATGGTACAAGATATCAACATCATAGTCCTTTAGTAATTCAAGCCACCTTCGTTGTCTCAATTTTAACTCTTTTTGCTTGAATATATACTTTAAACTCTTATGATCTGTGTAAATATCAACATGAACTCCATAAAGATAATGACGCCATATTTTCAGGGCAAATATAATGGCTGCCAACTCGAGATCATGAGTTGGGTAATTCTGCTCATGCTTCCTTAATTGCCTTGAAGCATATGCTATAACCTTGCCGTGCTGCATCAAAACACACCCCAATCCAACCCTTGATGCATCACAGTATACCACATAGCCTTCAGATCCTTCAGGAAGTGCTAGAACAGGCGCTGACGTTAATTGACTCTTCAATTCCTGAAAGCTCTTTTCATAAGCATCAGACCATTGAAACTTAGCTGCTTTATGTGTCAATTTCGTCAAGGGTGCAGCAATAGAAAAGAAATTCTCCACAAACCTCCGATAATAGCCAGCTAAGCCCAAGAAACTACGCACTTCCGTAGGAGTTGTAGGCCTCGGCCAATTCTTTACTGCCTCGATCTTCTGACCATCCGCCTTGATGCCCTCATCTGAGACGATATGTCCAAGGAATGCCACCGAATTCATCCAAAACTCGCATTTAGAGAATTTAGCATACAACTTATGATGTTGCAGCATCTGCAATACAACTCGCAAATGATCTACATGCTCTTCTTCTGATCTAGAGTATATCAGAATATCATCAATGAACACAATCACAAAGATGTCAAGAAATGGCTTGAAGACCCGATTCATTAAATCCATAAAAACTGCTGGCGCATTAGTGAGACCGAAGGACATGACAAGAAATTCATAATGGCCATATCTGGTCCGAAAAGCCGTTTTCGAGATATCTTGCTCTTTGACTCGCAACTGATGATATCCAGACCGAAGATCGATCTTGGAAAAGTACTTCGCACCCTGTAACTGATCAAATAAATCATCGATTCTGGGAAGCGGGTACTTGTTCTTAATAGTCACCTTGTTGAGCTGACGATAATCAATACACATTCTCAACGAACCGTCTTTCTTACGAACAAACAGCACCGGTGCACCCCACGGAGAAGTACTGGGCCTGATAAAACCTTTATCTAGAAGATCCTTCAATTGAACTTTCAATTCTTTTAATTCAGCAGGGGCCATTCTATACGGAGGAATAGATATAGGCTGAGTATCTGGAAGTACATCAATAGCAAAGTCGACTTCCCTTTCGGGAGGAAGGCCAGGAAGTTCATCAGGAAATACATCAGGGAATTCATTAATAACAGGAACTGACTGAAGAATTGGAGGTTTCGCCTCCATATCTTGCACTCGCACCAGATGATAAATATATCCTTTCGCAATCATCTTCCGAGCCTTAAGGTAAGAAATAAACTTCCCTTTTGGCGCTGCAACATTGCCCTTCCACTCAATAACAGGCTCCTCTGGAAAATTAAAATGAACAATCTTCGCCCGGCAATCTACATTAGCATAGCAAGAAGCCAGCCAATCCATACCCATGATAATATCAAAATCAACCATCTCCAATTCATGCAAATCAACTAACGTATGGCGGTCATGAATCATCACATCACAATCTCGATATACCCGTTTAACTATCATAGGCTCACCCACGGGCGTAGATACCTCAAATGACTTACGTAATAATTCAGGCCCTTTATTACACTCGCTAGCAACAAACGGAGAAATATACGACAATGTAGAACCGGGATCCATCAAGGCATACATATGAGTGGAAAAGACAGATAATATACCTGTAACCACATCCGGAGATGACTCGAGATCCTGCCAACCTACTAGAGCATAGGTTCGATTTTGAGTACCACTCGAGCTCGCCATTCCACCCCTACCTCTACCACGACCTGTAGGCTGTTGAAAACCCCGTGCTGGAGGTCGAACTGATGAGGAAGAACTAGCTACAGATCCAGTCGGTTGAACCATACCACCACCTCCTCCGTTAGGACAATCCCGCCTCATATGGCCAGGCTGTCCGCAAGAATAGCATACATCGGAACCTTGACGACACAGTCCAACGTGGGCTTTGCCGCACTGATCACAACGAGGTGTTAGGGGTCTCGTCTGACTAGTATCCCTGTAATGTTGCAAGCCTGATGCCCGCGAACTCTGACCTGGACCCGAATAGGTAAATCAATCATACCGAGGTCTCTGAAACTGTGGAGGGGCACTAGTTACAGATGGTGCCGAATTCCTCAGAAACTGGGGCCTGCCACTGCTTCTGAAGTGACCAGAATACCCTGCAAACCTCGTCCTCTTATGCTGACCCCTATCCTGCTCCCTGTCTGCTCTTTGTTGCCGCTTACGACCCTCTAATGTCTGGGCATAAGCCTGAATACGAGAAATATCCATGCCCTCTATCAAGGATGCAGTCGTGCACTCATTTATTAGGTGTGGTATCCCCCATCTCGGCCACCATGTGAGGAGCGTACCTTGCCAAGGAATCAAACTGCATGTTGTACTCCTGTACACTCATATTACCTTGTTTAAGGTTCAAGAATTTATCAGCTTTGGCTCGTCGCACCTCAACTGGCAGGTAATGACGAAGAAATGCCTCAGAAAATTCTTTCCACACAGGTGGGGGAGCATTTAGACCCCTGGATCTCTCCCAACTATCGTACCAGAAAACTGCTAGGTCCCGTAACCGATAAGAAGCCAACTCTACTGCCTCCGTATCACTAGCATGCATAACCCGCAGTGTACGGTGAACCTGATCAATAAAAGTCTGTGGGTCCTCCTTGGGGTCTGATCCGGTAAACACTGGAGGATCTATATTAATAAAATCCCGAACTCTCGTACTGACCAGTTTATCAGTAGCACCGGTATTTTGCCTCTGAGCCTGAGCAGCTACCAAGCTGGTCAGCAATTGTACTGCACTCCGCATATCCTGGTCTGTAGTACCAGATGGAGGAACTGGGGATGCCGGATGCCTTCTTATATCCTCTGGTGGAGAAGGAGTAGATGAGGTCTGCGACAGCATCTCGCTCTGAGGCTCACTATGGCCTGCTCTGGCGGGAGGCACCTGACTGGTACCCTCTCCCGCAGCTAAATCAAGGCGCCTACTAATCTCCTGCTTCCTAGTCGTTGGCATCGCTGAAAAGAACATGGATAATATTAGCAACGAATACTTACGACTCAGCTCTGCGCACGATCTAGATTCAGGAAAAAGTAACAACCCTAAATGTCATGCAGCCTCC
>MCJB01040591.1:105012-145394 GCA_002018475.1 Nicotiana obtusifolia | reverse complement strand
GGGGGAAGATCGATCTATTCGGGCACGGCTCTTCTGACCGTTTGACTCTTACATTAATTCCTAGCGATCTTTATGTAGTCCCCTCGAAATCGAAGTAAGTAGATGAAACATCACTAGAGTTGAATATGAAACTTGTGAACTCTGATGAATAACCGTTCTATGTTAGCACGACATATGGTTGCCTCATTAAAAACCTTGCCGTAAAACCTAATTTGGGACAAAACCGGTCGAAGGGAAAAAGAGTGCGACGCGTGCTTTCAGTCCTAATGCCTTGTGCTTACTTGTTTGATATCGATCCATCCTGCATGAGTTAGTACCAATAACGAAATGAAAAGAAAAAGACGAAATAAATTACCTTAACAATAATACCGCTTCAAGTGGCTCACATTCCAATTATTTGGCAGTTGCTTGCCATCCATAGTCCCGAGCTTGTAAGATCCTTTTTCGGTGTCCTTCAATACGGTATAGGGACCTTCCCAGTTCGGTCCCAATTTTCCTTCGTTGGGATCTCGGGCATTGAGCGTGACTCTTCTAAGTACCAAGTCCCCTGCGCTAAAGTATCGGAGACGAGTTCTCCGATTGTAGTACCTTTCGATTTTTTGTTTTTGAGCTGCCATTCGGACTAGAGCGGCTTCCCTTTTTTCATCGAAGAGTTCCAGACTAATGTTCATAGCTTCCCGGTTGGACTCTTCGGTTGCGTGCCGAAATCTGATGCTTGGCTCGCCCACCTCGACCGGTATCAATGCTTCGGTGCCATATACTAAGGAAAATGGGGTGGCCTCGGTACTGGTTTTTTTTGGTCGATCGGTATGCCCATAAGACTTCGGGCAACATTTCCCTCCATTTTCCTTTAGCGTCGACTAGCCTTTTCTTCAAGTTTTGGATTATGGTTTTGTTGGTTGACTCTGCTTGACCGTTGCCGCTGGGGTGATATGGAGTCGACAATATCCTCTTGATTTTGTTATCTTCGAAGAACTTGGTTATCTTACTGCCAACGAATTGTTTGCCATTATCGCACACGATTTCTGAAGGCATTCCGAACCGGCAGATGATATGGTCCCATATGAAGTCAATCACCTCTTTTTCCCTGACCTTCTCGTAAGCCTGTGCTTTCACCCATTTAGAAAAATAGTCAGTCATAAAAAGGATAAATTGAGCTTTACCTGGTGCTCGAGGAAGGGGACCCACAATGTCTATCCCCCACTTCATAAATGGCCATGGCGATATGACCGAATGTAATGTCTCTGCAGGCTGGCGGATTATCGGTGTATGCCTTTGACATCCACTGCATTTGCGTACAAATTCCTTTGCATCCTTTTCCATGTCGTTCTGTACAAATTCCTTTGCATCCTTTTCCATTCCTTTGCATCCTTTTCCTTTTCCAAGCTCCTTCGTGTATTTCTTTTAAGATGTACTCGGTGTCTCCAGGTCCGAGACATATAGCGAAACGGCCTCCGAAGGTCCTCCTATACAGAGTTCCATTGCCGGCCAAATAAAATCGGGCCGCCTTTGTGTGCAACGCTCTCGACTCTTTGGGATCGGATGGCAATTTACCTGAGCTAAGGTACTCTACGTACTTATTTCTCTAATCCCAGGTCAAGCTTGTTGAGTTGACCTCGGCATGACCTTCCTCCACCACCGACCTTAACAGCTGCACGACTTTTTCAAAGTTAATTTCTTCGTCTTCGACCGATGAGCCTAAGTTGGCGAGGGCATCGGCTTCGCTGTTTTGTTCTCGAGGTATGTGCTGCAGGGTCCATTCCTTAAACCTGTGTAATGTTACCTGAAGTTTATCCACATACCTTTGCATACGCCCTTCCCTGACTTCGAACGTTCTATTTACTTGGTTGACAACAAGGAGGGAGTCGCACTTGGCCTTGGTTACTTCCGCTCCCAGGTTCTTGGCCAACTCTAGACCTGCGATCATAGCCTCATATTCGCCCTCATTGTTAGTTAGCTTTATAGTCTTAATAGAACATCTAATCGTATTCCCGGTCGGGGGCTTAAGTCCGATGCCTAGCCCCGACCCCTTTGAATTTGAGGCACCGTCTGTGAGCAAAGTCCACACTCCCGAAGGAGTCCCCGATTTAGTCATGAGTTCTTTCTCGACTTCGGGGATGAGCGACAGCGTGAAGTCGGCGACAAAATCGGCCAGTACCTGAGATTTTATCGAGGTTCGCGGTCGATACTCGATATCGTACCCGCTAATTTTGATGGCCCACTTGGCCAATCGACCTGACAACTCAGGTTTATGCATAACATTTCTAAGTGGGTAAGTTGTCACCACGCATATTGGGTGACATTGAAAGTATGGTTTCAATTTTCTAGAGGCACTCAATAAAGCGAGTGCTAATTTCTCTAAGTATGGGTACCTGGATTCGGCTTCTCCTAATGTCCTACTGACGTAGTAAATGGGAAATTGCGTACCTTGTTCTTCTCGGACCAGGACCCCGCTCACTGCTATCTCCGATACAGCGAGGTAAAGGTATAACTGCTCGCTTATTTTCAGTGTATGTAGTAAAGGCGGGCTAGAAAGATACCTTTTTAGTTCCTCAAATGCGTGTTGGCATTCCGGCCCCCACGAGAATTCGTTCTTCTTCTTCTTCTTCAGCAAATTGAAGAACTGATGACTCATGTCCGATGATCTCGATATGAATGCCCAATGCTGCAATCCGACCTGTCAATTTCTGCACGGCCTTGACGCTGTCGATAACTGTTATGTCCTCGATGGTCTTAATTTTATCGGGGTTGATTTCTATTCCCCGGTTTGAGACCATAAAGCCAAGGAACTTCCCTGAGCCTACTCCGAAAGCGCATTTCTCCGGATTCAACTTCATGTTGTATTTCTTCAAAACGTCAAATGTTTCCTGCAAATGACTTAAATGGTCCTCTGCTCGCAGGGACTTAACCAACATGTCATCGATATAAACTTCCATTGTTTTACCTAGTTGTTTTTCGAACATTTTATTTACTAGGCGTTGGTAAGTTGCCCCTGCATTTTTAAGCCCGAAAGGCATCACATTATAGCAATAAGTGCCATACTTAGTGATGAAGGATGTTTTTTCTTGGTCATCCTTATTCATTTGTATCTGGTTATACCCAGAGTAGGCGTCGAGAAAACTAAGAGTCTCGTGGCCAGCAGTAGCATCGATCATGCGATCGATGTTGGGCAAGGCAAAAGAGTCTTTGGGGCATGCTTTATTTAGGTCTTTATAATCTATACACATCCTAAGTTTGTTTCCCTTCTTAGGGACTACAACTACATTGGCTAACCATTCTGGGTACTTAACCTCCCGAAAGGACCCTATGTTTAAGAGTTTAGTTACCTCGTCCTTGATGAAGGCCTGCTTAGCTTCGGACTGAGGTCTCCTTTTTTGTTTGACCGGCCGGAATTTCGGATCGACGCTCAGCTTGTGCGTTGCAATTTCCGGTGGTATGCCTGTCATGTCCAAATGGGACCAAGCAAAGGAATTTTCATTAGCTGAAAGAAAAGTAATTAATTTGGCCCTGAGCTCGGAGTTTAAGCCCGAGCCCAGGTATACCTTTCGATCGGGCGCGTCGCTGCGGATTGAGATTTGTTCGAGTTCTTCAACCGTCGATTTGGTTGCATCGGACTCATCCGGAGCAATAAACGATCGGGGTATCCCGTAACTATCGACGTCAGGCTGATCCTGTTCACCCTCGTTTGTTGAAGGTGGTTTCTCTGATTGCTATTTAGCCTTTTGGGGAGGAGCGGTAGGTCTCGACGCCGCTTCTTCCACTGCGAACATTTCCCTTGCAGCATGTTGTTCCCCATAAACGGTGACGACCCCCTCGGCCGATGGAAATTTCAACATTTGATGTAATGTTGAAGGTACGACTTTTATGTCATGTATCCATGGCCTCCCGAGCAAGGCGTTATATCTCATATCGCCCTCGATCACGCAAAATTTTGTCGCCTTGATAGTTCCAGCGATATTCACCATCAGTGTTATTTCACCCTTGGTTGTTTCTGAAGCCATGTTAAAGCCGTTGAGGACCCTGACCTCGGAGATAATCTGGTTTGACAGCCCCAGTTGTTCAATGACCCAAGACCGAACTATGTTGGCGAGCTCCCGGGGTCGATAAGTACACGTTTCACTCGTGTGTTATGTACCAGCATTGATATCACTAGTGCATCAATATGAGGTTGTGTAAGCCCCTCGATATCCTTGTCGCTGAAATACAAAGTCCCTTCTGCTGCATAGTCCCGAGTATGTTTTTCTCGGGTAATAGATATTTTGGTGCGTTTCAACACCGGTATTTGGGGCGCATCCGTTCCCCCGATTATCATGTTAATTGTGTGCTGCGGCTCTTCTTGATTTGCTGGTCTGTTCCTATTTTCGTAGTGGTTTTTGGCTCGATCGCTTAAGAATTCCCGAAGATGCCCGTTTTCAAGCAACCGGGATACTTCTTCTCTCAGCTGCCGACAATCTTCCGTTCTATGCCCATGCGTGCCATGATACTTGCATATAAGCTTGGGGTCTCTCTTGGCAGGGTTCGTTTGCAACGGCCTTGGCCATTTGGTGTCCTTGATGCGGCCGATGGCTGACACAAGAGTTGCCGAATCGACATTAAAATTGTACTCGGACAATCGAGGTGCTTCTCGATGGTTACTGGTTCTCTCGAAGTTGCTTTTAGGCAACGGTCTCCGGTTCCTTTGGTTGGAATCATTCCTGCTTTCCTATCTCGGGGATTTGTGTCCCCTCTGACTCTTCGATCTCCTGGTTATGGCCGGTGTCTATCTTGATTCGACCTTGATTCTCGATAGCTATCCCTTAGAGGTCAATCATAAGTTCTAGTAGGGTAAGAGGAGCCCGAGGGAATTCCGATCTGATCATCTTCTACCCTGATCTTCGATTGGTACAGATTGTGAATGTCTGCCCAGGTGACAGCCGGGTATTCAATCAAACTCTGTTTGAGTTGTTGGGATGCCGTTGAACTTCGGGCGTTGAGCCCTTCAGTGAAGGCTTGCACGGCCCAATCATCGGTGACCGGTGGCAAATCCATCCGCTCCATTTGAGAGAGAGATACGAACTCTCTTAACATTTCATTGTCCCGTTGCCTGACCTTGAACAAATATGATTTTCTCGTCTCAACCTTGATGGCGCCTGCATGGGCTTTGACGAAGGTATCGGCGAGCATAGCAAAGGAGTCGATGGAATTCGGTGGTAAGTTATGATACCACGTCATCGCTCCTTTGGACAGGGTCTCTCCGAATTTCTTTAGAAGAGCAGACTCGATTTCATCGTCTTCGAGATCGTTCCCTTTTATAGCGCAAGTGTACGCCGTCACGTGCTCATTTGGATCCGAAGTCCCGCTGTATTTGGGGATTTCCGGCATGCGGAACTTTTTTGGAATCGGTTTTGGAGCAGCGCTGGATAGGAAAAGGTTTTTGTACAAACTTCTTCGAGTCCAAACCTTTCAGCACCGGGGGTGCCCCTAGTGTCTACCCTTGAATTATACGTTTCCACCTTCTTGTCGTTAGCGTCGATTCTTTTTTCACCCGACTCGACCCGTTTAGTCAGCTCCTCGAGCATTTTTACGATTCCATAGTTTACTCCCGAACCGCTTTCGTCCGGTTGTGCTGTGATCGGTTCATTTTGTGGAGCTATCCTTTGGGAAGAGATTGCTTTGACTCTGTCCAGAATCTGATTGCGGTTTTGTAATTGAGCTATGGGCGCTTGCTGGGCTTGTAGCATGTCAAATATTACTTGGAGGCTAATTTCATCTCCTCTATTATGTTGAATCCCTGAACGGTGTTCCCCCCAAATGCTGTTTGATGGGTCAGAGGTCCGATTGGCGTCGACCGCCATTTGAGAGTTGGCGTCGATCGGGACCTCGTTTCCGGGCATAACGTTGTTTTCGCCTTGGTGGTTAAGCTCGTTGCTGATGGGAAGTGAGTGCGACATGATTGTGCTGTAATCTGAAAAACAGAGAATTCTGCAAAGAGCAAGCGTAAAATAGTGTGTGACAGAGAATTGTATCAAAAAATTCACTATTATCCTTAGCCCCATGGTGGGCGCCAAACTGTTTACTCTAAAATCCGAGTAACAATTGAATTTATTCGCAACGTTAAGGATACGTGAAACAATTTAATACAATGAAAAATATAATGGCAAATGATTAACTTAAATAAATGATCAAACCGTTGGAATTGAATAAATTTCAGGTAATGGGATGAAACACAATAAGAAGTGAACAATTCTGCTAAGAGATGGGAATAGTCATCAATATTTCAGTCTGTGTCCCTTTACAATGAAGATAAGTGCCCCTCTTATAGGTAAGAGAAGAGCCCTACATATGGTAAAAACCTGATTACAAGATAATATCCCCCTAATTATGGGATGGAATATCCCTAAAATAGCGGTCTAACGTCTATGACGGTTGAGACCGTGACTCCCGTCGAGATATCAGGAAACCACGAGATATCCGGTATTCCCATTATGCGAAAACTGATCCTTTTGCCCGAGATGTACCTTCCTTGACCGGCGTCGATTGCCTTATCTTGGTCGCTTCATCTCCATACCCGATAGCGCCCGACTTCGGATGTTCCTTCCTGAAATGCTGGTCCCTGTTTGAAATAGTTCGGTCTTGCATTGAGCCTGAGCCCGACCTTCCTTATGCGCTCGATTGTACCCGACCCAATACACTATTCAAAGTATTTTATGAACAAGGGTTGTTGGTTTGGCTACTGTAAGCATTTAAATTTTATTTGATTTAAATTCAATTAAAGTATTTGAACTATATGTTAAATATATTAGTTCGAATAAATATTATGGGCTAATATAATTAAATTAATTATATAAATCCAATATATATGAATTAAATAAATAAGTCTTAATCCATTGGGCTAGCCCATTTAATTGGGCTAAAGTGATGAGTCCACCTCATTAAGCCCGAGATGTCATCTTCCTGGAGACCCGGTTTGGTGCCGCGTGTCAAATGACGTGGCATGCCAAGTCAAATGGAAGAGCCAATAGAATCGTGCCACATGTCAAAATGACAAGGCATGCCAAGTCAAATTAAAAGGCCAATAAAACTGTGCCACATGTGCAAGTGACGTGTTCTGGCCAATCAAATGCAGCCTTGTCACACTTCAATCTGATTAGTCGGAAAGAGTTTGTTTGCATCACAACTCTTCCCTCCCACAACTATAAATAGGGGTCTTCATAACTTAGAAAGAGACCAGAAGTTATAACAAGAAGCAAGAGAGAGCTCGTGGATCAAATGCTGCAGATTTCTCTAGAAGCTACAAGCATTCAAGTGTTCTAAAGATTAAAAGATCAAGACGAAGATTCAAGAACAAGCTGCAAGCCCTTGGATTAAAAATACGTCAAGATCAAGATCAGGCCTCAAACACTTGGATTAAAATAAAATAAAATTCAAGATTAAGCTCGAAGGCTCTTTTATTTACTGTTGAAAAGTAGAATCAGAGGATTCATAGAGATTGTAATGCTCATATTGTTTGAAATAAAATACTACGATTGTTGCAATATTTTTCGGTCTTGATTTTATTTTCTCGACGCAATTTATTATCTACAAATTCTGGCACGCCTAGTGGGATAATCTCTACCTCTCATCTCAACATTTCAATCACCAAAGTTAAAGAACGTCGAAATAGATTCAAATATAATCAACTCCAGATCAACATCCACCAAGGTTGCTAACTCCAGGTTCTATGATAATGTGGAAAGCATCCTCGCGATGTTACCTTTGGAAGCTTCGGACCAGTTACGAGGAGCAAAGCAAGCGCTTTATGACAACAAGCACTCCAAGTGTCATCCACATCAACCCCTATTTTTGGATCTTCATCCTCAAAAGGAGCAAGATCCTCTACGAACGTATCCGAATGAGGAAACGATATTGCTGAAAAGATCAAGAAGCTCTGCTTGACCTCGTCCAGATCCAAGAACTCTGTTGTGAAGGAAGATAATGATATTTCAAGTGATGGATCTTCCCCACTTACACCATATAGCGTGAGCCATTTGAGAATCAATCTGTGTGACAATCCATGCTACTCCCCATCATCCACAACAATCGTGCAAGCCATGGTGACAAACACTTCATCTGTGGAAGAGCTGTTGGCAAACTTGACCAAGTGCATGCAAAATCAAGATGCTAGATTTGACAAGCTAACAGACATGGTGGGAATCTTAATGGAAGAAGAATCCATCCATGCACTTGGCAAGCTCCCAGAGGTTCTAAAGAGTAATTCTCCCCTATGACAAGTAGCATCCGCTAGGCTATCCCTGTCCATCTGAAGGGATAATTCCAATTGATCAACTGAAAAGAGTTCATTGAAGGAACTATTAAAAGCAAGTACGAAGTTTCTACCAAGTCCTCTCTTAGATTCGCAAAGCCATATACTACGAGGATCAATATGTTGAAGATGTCTGCTGGCTATCAACCTCCAAAGTTTCAACAGTTTGATGGAAAGGGCAATCCAAAGCAACATGTGGCACACTTCGTCGAGAGGAGTTCTTACCAAGTTGGTTCCGCACGAAGATTTCCCATGAGGGTATTGATGCTTCTTGTTGCCATGCTGACAAAAGGGAAGAAAAGAGTGATGACCTACCATTGGCACCATCTTCGGAAAAGCTCATCGAGTCCATTCCTCAAGAAGTTAATGCTTGTGATAAAAAAGTTACGTTCACAAATGACGATCTTCTACTAGGTGACACTCCTCACAACCGCCCATTATACCTGGTTGGCTATATGCACAATGAAAGAGTATATTAAATTTTGGTTGATGAAGGATCCTCAATGAACATCTTACCAATTCACATTGTGAAAGAACTCGGCATTCCCATGAACAAACTTTCTTAAAATCGTGTGATGATTCAAGGATTCAACCAAGGGGGAAAAGAGCCATAAGCGTGATCAGGTTGGGGATCACCATTGAAGATATGAAATCAAGTACATGGCTGCATGTGATTGATGCAAAGACTTCATACAATGTCTTGCTTAGAAGGCCTTGGAAACTCAATCGATAAAGGTCGAATCTTTCATCAAAATTTCAAAATCGACCAAAAAGTTAAATCCGGACCCTCACCTCAGAACCCGATAAGACTCACAAAATACGACAACCCATTCAATTACGAGTCCAACCATACTAGTTTCACCCAAATCCGACTCCGAATCGATGCTCAAAACTAAAAAATTCACTCTATGAAACTTTGGACAAAACCCCCCAATTTTCTCTTTAAAATTCACAATCCAATTACCAGAAATCAAGATAGATTCACGAAATATAACCAAAACAGAGTAGAGAACACTTACCCCAATTCATATGGTGAAAATCGCCTAAAAAATTACCCAAATCCGAGTTCCCCAATTCAAAATATGACCAAATGAACAAACCCTCGATATTAAATATTTTTGCCCAGCTATTCTGCCTCGTTTCATGTGTCACCAGAAACTCACTTTTGATTCCTCCAATGGAATCCTTGTGAAATTTCAGTCAAGTTAGGCATCTGGATCACTCTATTTGACCTTATAATGAAGGAGTTATGTTTGTTTCAATATTTGGAAATAGTGCAGATTTTTAAATACGAAGTCAATGGCAATTTCGTAATTAATCTGGAAAATCTAGCAATCCAATTCTTAGTAAAATGACCATAAACTCCTCATACGATGTCCAAATTCGACGATTCTTTTTGCGATGGCTCCGTAATCACGATACGATCTAATGCTTCAATAAAAACTGAAATTGGAGCTCATTTGCTTAATGTGGTACCATTTATTCTTGAAGAAACGACGTTGAAACATAAAAATACAAGCGTAACACAACCCAAACCTATCTGAAACCCACCCGAGCCCCTCGGGACCCCGTCCAAACATACCAACAAGTCCCATAAAATAACACCTACTCAAGGCCTCAAATCACGCATAACAACGTCGAAACGACGAATCGCACCTCAAACTTAATGAACTTTTCCAAACCTTCAAATTTTAATTTTTGCCAATTAGTGTCGAATCCTTTTAGAAATATCCAATTGCAAATCCGGGCATACGCCTAAGTCCAAAATCACCATCCCGACCTAACGGAACCATCAAAACTCCAATCCGAGGTCAAATACTAAAAAGTCCAACTTGGTCAACTCTTCCAACTTAAAACTTCAATCATGAAGTTCATTCTTCCAAATCGATTCCAAACAACCTGAAAACCAAAACCGACGATTTACACAAGTTATAATACATCATGCGGAGATACTCGTTCCCTCAAAGTACCGAACGAAGTACAAATGCTCAAAACGATCATTCGAGTCGTTACACAAAGACACTATGCAGTTGCGCAAGAAGGGGTAGAAAATGGTGGGGAGTGGAGTGACTTAGAGAGTTGACCTAAGGGCGAGTAGCTATCCAATCTTTGCTTTGTTATGTCGTTTCCACACTCAACTAAATTTACTAGTGTAACTTTAAGGGGTCGAAACAAGTTAGTAATATGAATTAGTAATATATAGATTATTTATTAGGAGTTTGGTTCGTTGCATTAAAATCAAATATAAATTATTATGAAAAATTATTTATTTATTTATTAAAATTAAAAATCAATGAATTAAAAATTATTCCGCTAGATACTAAACTTTCATTGGCTTCTAATAAAAAGATAAGGATAATTTTATCTTTTTTATTCTTTATACATTTATAAATTATATATGGATTGTTATTCCATGTTGGTGGTATAAGATAATATATCAATTGGTGGATTAGTTATACACGATTCAAATCTAAATCAAACATTTGATAAAGTTACAAAAATTATATACCATGATTATTTTCCTTATTGTAGCACCTCTGTTCTTTTTTTTTTTTTTTTTTACAATTCGAGCTCATTTAGAGTCAAATGGATTGTTAAATTCTCGTTTTGCGATCCAAATTTTGCTCAATGATAAAATTATTTATCCGTAAAACGGTATAGTTGAATTTGTAATATGGTTGATAATTAAATTGATCCAAAAATATAAAACAACTAAGAACATAAATAGATTAATTAAGAAAACTTGAAAAAAATACAAGTCTGATTGTGAGGTGAGCTTCTCCGGAAGTAGAAACAAGAACAAAGTATAGAGCCGAAAGAATATTAATAAAACAAAAGTAAGTTAGTCTTTTTGGCATACAAGTATTTCATGCTTACAATGAGTGTCACACCTCTTTTTTCCCGAGGGATAGGGGGATTTTTTCAATTAAAGTGACATTATCCGAAATGAGATTATTTATTTAATTAGAGTCGCCACTTGGAATAATTATTATTACTAATAAACCGGTGACTTGGGACACCATAATAATTATTCCAAGTGGCAACTCTAATTAAATAAATAATCCCATTTCAAATAATATCATTTGATTGGAAAAAACCCCTGCCTCGGAAAAAGGAGGTGTGACACTCATTGTAAGCACGAAATATTTGTATGCAAAAAAGACTAAATTTACTCTTGTTTTGTTAATATTCTTTCTGCTCTATTCTTTGTTCTTGTTTCTACATCCGGAGAAGCCCACCTCACAATTAGACTTGTATTTTTTTCAAGTTTTCTTAATTAATCTATTTATATTTTTAGTTATTTTATATTTTTTTATAAACCACGTTACAAATTCAACTTTACCATTTTACGAGTAAATAATTTTATCATTGAGCAATATTTGGATCGCAAAACGAGAATTTGAAAATCCATTTGACTCTAAATGAGCTCGAATTGTGAAAAAAAAAAAATCGAGATGCTACAATAAGAAAAATAACAATGGTATATAATTTTTGTAACTTTATCCAATGTTTGGTTTATATTTCTAATCATGTACAACTAGTATATATTTTATAAATGGATAAAGAATAAAAAGGATAAAGTTATCCTTATCTTTTTATTAGAAACCAATGAAAGTCAAGTATCCAGCGGAATAATTATAAATTCATTAATTTTTAATTTTTTTAAAAAAATAAATAACTTTTCATAATAGTTTATATTTGATTTTAATGCAAAGAACCAAAATTCCTAATAAATAATCTATATATTACTAAATTATGTATTACTAATTCATATTACAACTTGTTTAGTACCAAACCACCCCTTAAAGTTACACTAATAAGTTTAGTTGAGTATGGAAACGACTGTATAACAAAGCAAAGATTGCTTCCTTACTCGCTCTTAGGTCTACTCTCTTAGTAAGGCTGTATTGTGGTTCGGGCCCGGGCCTAAATCGGTCAAACGAGCCTGAGCTTAGGCGGACCGGGCTGAGGCGGTCCTGGATCAAACGGTCCCGGGCCAAATGAGTAGAACTGGCCCATTGCAATCTTAAGCCCAGATGGTCTCGAGCTAAATGAGCTTTTGCACCACTAGAGACCGTCCGTTTGAACCGGCCCGTTTGACACGCAGGCCCGAGCCGGTCCCGGACTAGACCCGGCCCACAATACACCCTTATCTCTAAGTCGCTCCACTCGCCACCATTTTCTGCCCCTCCTACCGAATTTTTGAGAAATAAAACTTACGTGTCAAGAATACTGTAAGAGAATGAGTGATAGCTTAAATATGAGAGACAATTGGGAATAAATTAATAAGGATAACTGATGCCTTAATTTGAAATTATTATTTATCTTTGCATCGTAAACAATTTTGAAGATGCTATAAATGTTAGTAATAAATTTATTATTTTTGAAATAAATCAAAGGCGCTGTTCTTTATTAAAATAATTTTTTATTAATGACCAACAGTGAAAAAAAATGAACATACATAGGGCTACTCTTTGAGTCACTCCACTCGCCACCATTCTCTGCCCCTCCTTACGCAAACCATCACCTCTACATAGTATCTTTGGTACGCCTTTCTTGTTCTTTTCCCCTGATTTTACCTCTTTTCTGTTCTTTTTCTATTTTTTCTATGTTTCTTTCTCTGTAATTGTTACTTACTACTATTCGTTTTAGTTTCCTATGTTGTTGGTTTATTCTCCCATTATCAAAAGTTTTGTTTTTCTTTCGGAAAGATGCTTCTTCTTTTTCTGGGCTTCAGACATCAATTATGTATGTATGTGTATTTGCTGAAATTTTCAAACTTTCTGCTGAAATTGATTTGCTTTAGCCCTATATTGCCATTGCTTTCTATGTACCTTTCAGCCTCTCTCTGTTTCTCCTCCATTCTATTATTCTTTTGCTCTCTTTATTATTACTTTGTTTCTATAATTTTTAGTTTATTGTCCCATTATTCCGAATAACTTGATCTTTCTTGCCAAAAGTTGTGTTTTTCCCCCTTTTTTGCTGCTGCAGAAGTCAAGTATATACGTCTTTTTGCCAAAATCTTGGAACTTTATGATGGAAATTCATATGCTTTAGCCCTATGTTGCCATTGCTTTATGCACCTGCCAATCAATATGTGTGTATTTGCTGAAATCGAACTTTTTAGTGGAAATTCATATGCTTTAACCCTATGTTGCCATTGCTTTATGCACCTACCAATCAATAAACTTTGGCTCAATTCCCAACTATAAGAGGGCGCCTATATGAACGATTATGTAGTTATATTATTTACGGAAAGGCTTCTCTTTTGTCCGTGCTTGAATCGCCTATACATATCAGGTGCCAGTAGAAGTTAAGACTGCTTACTTGATAAGTGTGTTTGATTACGTTTAGTTGGAAAATACAGTCTTTTTTTAATGTTGTTTAGTAGATTCATCTGAAAATTAATAAGCATGTGCTATCAACTGTATGTATCTTAGCCTAGTAACTCAGAAATGAATTTGGACACGTATCTAAGGTTGGAAACCTGAAAGATGGATGTCCTGAATTCTATGAAGACTAAAAGGGGACATGATTACAATCCACGTAGAATGAGGAAATAATCTGCGTTACAGATGTTTATGGATAATTTGGCTATATGAAAGTATCTATCAGGTTCAATTATGTCGCTTTCATTACTAAAATTTGATTAATCAATTGTTTCTGTTATGGCAGGATAATGATGTAATAATTCTTGTCATTAGCATGAAAGACCTCCTTTATTATTTTGCCATTAATAGCCTGTTAATATCTTATACATTCATATATTTCAAACTTCAAATTTGTCAAGAATATATATGTATTTATCGTGTTACTAAATGTGTAATTATTGTATGACGTGGCCTGGGTTTAAGTTTTTTTGATTAAGCTCTGAATCTGATAGCTGAAAACTAATAGGCCCAAACAAATAATTGTCCATCGATTTGTAAAAGGGATTACTAAGTTGTGTAACCTTTTTTTCCGTTGATTTTCCTATGGGGAAACCAGAAAAAAGGCAACATAAGAATTAATATTGCGTGGTTGATTTGAGGATTTTGCATTACTTCCTCTTTCCCATTTTGTTTATAATTGATGATTTCTGCATGTCTTGCTTGTTTTATTTTAATTTTTGAAGTTCAAAAGGAGTGTTCTCACTGAATAGAAGGATACTAGGGTCATGCATTTTCTTTGAATTTATGATTTTCTTGCATTCAGATGGTTGGATAATCACTGGTTGGTAAGATTGATTGCAAAGACATCTGATTTCTACAGAATGGCGGCTGTCAATGGCTCAAGTGACTTGTCTTCAGAGATGGAGGTGGATGCATTTAGGCGCCTCTTCCCTTTGCGCTATCATGAATATCATCTTCTTAAATCTGTCCGACCTGATGCCCGAAAGCTTGGAAGTGCTAGAGATACAACACTTGCACTTGGTTTGACTAATCATCATTTCAACTGATCAGTTGTAATTATATTATCTTTTTTCAGGAGTTGTCCAAACTTAAATCTGTAGTTTCACTGCAGGTCCCGTTTCCTCTGCTGATGGATCATCACTAGCAAAGATTGGCTCCACTGTAAGTGTATCCTTTGTATCAATGGTTTCTTAGTTGCTCTATAGGAGCTTCCATTTTTCCACTCAAAATGCTTCTAAGTTGATTGGTTATCTTGCAATCGCAGACAATGCTGGCTGCCATCAAAATGGAAGTCATGACACCGACAGTAGAATGTCCAGATGAGGGATCCATAGGTAAAAAATAAAAAACTCCCATTTCTCAGCTCTTATTATTTTATTACCCATATATTTTCTTGTTATAGATATGATTTATATTGTGAATACAGCTATCGAATTTCACATGCCTCCCATTTGTTCTCCCCTGGTTCGACCTGGTAGGCCTGCAGAGGCAGCAGAAGTAATTTCGAAGCAGCTGTCAGACACTATCTTCAGGTATATAATAATAGCTTGCAGATGCCCAAAATGTGGAGTCTAATATTCGTCATCATCTAATTCTTTTGTGTTAGGTTTTTTGTAATGACCATGCCATATGGTAGTTACTGCTTTGTTTTTACAATTCTCCGAACCTCTGATAATCTAATACAACAACATAGGTTATATTTTAAGGTCCAACAAAACCATTAACGATCTTGCACCAAACATAACAAACTAAATGGGAAAAATACTCCTGCTTCAGGCATCTTGTCCGTGTTTCTACTTATTGATAAATAAATAGTGGCTATTGTTACCTGAAGAAATTTCTGAAAGAACTTTACGTCACAAGAGTGAAGGTTTCTTATCTCTAGCATCTATTATGGTATTGCCAGATAACCAGAAGCAGTCTCTGGAGAACTTTACGTTACAATACGTTACAATAGGGGAATTCTTCTTCTGATTCCTCCTATGAGAATTTTGGAACATAATCACCGTTCGATCATTGTTAGCTTCATATTGTAGCTCTGCTCTAGCTTTTGTTGTATCTTTTAAATATTTGTTTTTCTTCACTTTCTGACGAGTATTCCTGTACAATTTCCTTAATAAGCAATTCAAATGTTTGTAGTTCTGGCATGATTGACTTAAAAGAGTTGTGCTTGGTTGGAGGAAAAGCTGCATGGATGGCCTACCTGGTAAAAAATCTGAAGATCTTTCTTGTGTTCTTGCATTTTTCCCATGGTCTGTAGAAAAAGGAAAAGTTTATCCCGTAATTGTAAGTTAATTGAAGAGTAACTCCGTAGTGATGTCTCTCAGCATGTAGATTTGGACTATACGGTTGTTAGTTATTCATCTTTGGTCTTTAAATCTTCCCCACCTTAATTTCTTCATTTTAGGCTAATAACTATGCTTTTAGATTGTGTGCCAAGTTGTTGATATTTATTCCTAGAGCGTATAATCTTTTGCAGGACATATACTGTTTGGATGCTGACGGTGCCCTGTTTGATGCTGCATTACTATCTGCAGTTGCTGCCTTTTCGCATTGTAAGTTATCTATCACTTGGATTTTCTTAAAAGTATTCCTATATGATTACTCGTCCAGTCAGAGACAACAATTTTGAATTTTGTATCCCGTTTTTTTGTTTTGAGATTGGAAATGAACCACATGTGAAATGAACTTTGGGGAATAAGATTTTTTATAGCAAAGGTTAAACAGGATAAGAAGAGAAGATGGTTTCTGCGATAAAGGCAGAAAATACTTTATACTATCGACAGACAACGGCAAATGCAAGCTTCATCAAGAAGAAAGAACATGAAAAAAGAGGACCAGCTGTCCAGCACAAGTTGTTTAGAGCAATTAACAAGTATGGTAAAGGAACAAAGCTGTTCAATCTCTACAACAATCTGGCCTGTAATAAACCTTGAAAAAGGCCAGTCTTGAAGAGAATAAGAAGAAAGAGGACAAACTGTTCTTAGTTTTAGTAATATATCAAAAGAGCAATCTTTTCCACTTAGTTTCGGTTTGTTAGAGGAATATCATGCAATAAATTTAGGGAACCATTCTTGAGAAGAGATGAAGGGGATGAAGAAGAATGCACGCCTTAGGTGAATTGTATGGAATGGTTCACGATGTTTGAAATAGTTGATCAATTACAATGCTCAGGAACATAGTGCTTCCATTTCCCTTATGCCTCAAGGAATTAAGCTCCAACATAAAAGAACACAAACTTTTCACTCCGAACAAGTTTCGAAGCACCTAATTAAGCTACCATCCTTCCTCAATTTTGATGACCCAGAGATCTCTGTTGTGTAAATTGTCTCTCCAAAATATTCTTCCTTTCCTTTGTAGAAGATGGCATATTTTTGGACACTCAATTCTATTCACTATCCCTTGAGGGAAGACAATACAAATCGTACGGGGTATACTAGAAAGATAAGAATGCATGAGTACAACTGCATTACTTTAAATGTGTTGGCAAAGGTGTGATGGTGGATTGTCTTGATTGAATCTGGGTGTACTCTGTGTACATTCCAAGTTTTCGGTCCTGAACAAGGGTTGCAGCTTCCGCATTCATGTGATTTAGTTAAAAGAGATTTTAAGGTTGCAACAGTCCCAGGAGGTCAATTGCTCTTTTATTATTGTGGGATAAGTGAACGGTGGGTGCTTTACCTCTTAAATATTCAATATTGTCTGGATTATTTACTAAGTTGCTCAAACTCTTCACTTTTGGTGCCGCACCGGTGTCGGCAGGACGTGGGTGTGGTCAACCGATTTTGGGTACGTTGACCAAAATCGACGAAGAAATTCGGGGCATACTATAATTTTTGAAATCAAAACAAAAGCTAGTGTGAATTTGAAGAAAATGCCTTGTATATAGAAATTTGTGTCTTATCTCCTTCTTGGATTATATTATTGATCAATATTTTCTCCTTTCTCGGAATGCCTTGTAAGTTTTCCGCATAATATCTCATTATTTAGACATTTTTGTAACTCTAGTTTTAGATATTTGAATTAATTTTAGTTGAATCCCCACACCCGTATCCGTACCTGGATCCGTACTCCCGAATCTTAAAATTTTGATATACCGGACCTCTAGATCCATACTTGTATCAGGCACCCGCACTCGAGTCCGAGCAACTTAGGTTATTTATAGTTATACGTGATTAATTTGGAAAAGTTGATTGCTAAATGATCATGGAAATTTACATAGAAATT
Source organism: Nicotiana obtusifolia (assembly GCA_002018475.1). Taxonomy (NCBI): domain Eukaryota; kingdom Viridiplantae; phylum Streptophyta; class Magnoliopsida; order Solanales; family Solanaceae; genus Nicotiana; species Nicotiana obtusifolia. Next base: position 127,493 of record MCJB01040591.1, on the reverse strand, counting down.
GGATTTCTGGCAGTGAACATTCCAGTAGTGTCTTTGAATGATGATGGGCGAATAGTTCTTGTGTCTGAGGACAATGTCAGAGGGAAATTGGAGAAGGAGCTTGTCAATAAAGAGAAAAGAAAGCTGAAATTGAACTCTCCACCATTCTCCTTAACATGCATACTTCACAAGAACTACATCTTAGCAGATCCTACAGCAGAGGAAGAATCTATAATGGAAACAGTTGTAACTGTGGTATTGGATTCATCTTACCAGCTTGTTTCACTTTATAAGCCAGGTGGACCAGTTCTTGGCCATACATCAGTTATCCAGGTTAGTTTGCGTCTTAATCCTAATGCTTACCTAAACCCTTGAACAGAAAGAAAAGTTCTATTGCTTATTAAAGAAGCTTACATACCTGATTTGCATTAAGTTAGCAATTGATCTTGGAGACACTTTTTTACTTACATTCCGTGGTTACTTATTGATCTACGTGATTTGAAATGGTTCCTAAGATATTCCTGTAAATATTAGTTCAAAGTTTCTATCTTGGCCACTTTTTACAAGAAATGTTCATTATGTCTTCAGGATTGTGTTGCTCTGGCAAGACGTAGAGTGAAAGAGCTTCAGAATGTATTGAATGAAGCTATTTCTGATATGGAGGTAGATTGAAGGAGGATTCCCTTGCACCATAGCATTCAATAGGTAGCTGGTTTTGACTTTAGGATTGCCTGCTTGTACTCAAATATTATCCAATACAGGTCACTTGAACTTATCGAAAAAAGCATTAGGAAAGGTAGCTCTGGTAGCCCTGGCTGCAAGTTCAATTTTGATTAGCCATTTTTCAATGGGGAATGCATATTAGTTATTTATCAGTTTTCTTAGTTGTTTCATTTATATCATTTCGCCTCAAGCTCGATTTACAGCTATACCATTTCCCTGGTCAAGTGATAATTCAGTCACCAGGTTTATGATGGCAACCATTTGGATCCATTGGTAAGAATTAGGCTTTGGGTAAGTTATGAAGTTAAAGCTTTAACTACAATTAGTTGTCATAGCGCATGGCTTGGTGTTGCGGAGTGCTGCTTCATTTCAGATTTTTATGTGCATATTTAGGCGATACATCTTCAGTTAGAAATGCATTGACATCTAGCAGCATGTGCTTCCTTTCCCCACGAGATCCTTTTGGTCTGGACTAGACAAGTTACTCATAAAATCAGATCTTTTATGTTCATCTCGTTAACAGCAGTGTAAATATTATTTTTGTGAATTTAGCAGCTTTTAAAGCAACAGTAACAACAGGCGGACTCGTCTGATAAAATATTTGGTCCGACCACCAAAGGTTTGTGGTGAGATTGAATTCCCTTCACCCTTAATCAGACCTGAGCTTTAAGAATGTTAAAAGTTAAGGTAGACGGCGTTTTTCCTTTTAATGAACCTTACGTAACTCCGGTTACAAAGTGACAACTTCCTAGTCTGAATCTCACTCTTCATGATCCACATTACTCACTCCTTTCTTCTCATTTTGCCCATTTGGCCATTTCATTGCTCTAGGAAATCCAAATCAGCCAATAGGAATTCAAGAAACTTCATCAAATTGATGACCCCAACAGATAGCATATATACAACCAACGTAGACGTTGTGCTAATAGCGCCACAACTGTTCTTTTACTTAATTTCATCACTTTCTTTTGTATTTAAATATTAGTATGTCAATGACCCCTCCAATTAGTTAAATGAGGAGAAGGGTGACATTGTAACGATTTATATATAAATATATCCTCTTCAGGGCTCCGTTTGTTTCATCGGAAGCCGAGGCATCTCGTGGGCTCGGTTTCACCCGTATACACCTTCCAAACGACCCCTTGGCCAAACATGCTATTAAAAGCATATTTTCAAAATTTGGTTAATTACTAATTGCTGCTCAAAAGTGTCTTTTTAATTGATTAGCCAAATACAATATGCTTCTCACCAAAAATACTTTTCTGAAAAATAATTTTCAAAATAATACTTTTTAAAATAAACTGATTTTAACAGCACCGCCAAACAAGCTATAGATCATTTGATGAATCATTCCAGTTAGGAAAGTTCAACAAAATAATAAAGTTCAATAGAAGTCATAGAGATTAAATAATATCATAAGGCTGATTTTGTAATTCGAATAAGAGAATTTGATCAAAATGCACCTTATTAAAATCGAACCAGACCTATTTTGTGGGTGTAATTTGTCTTGAAAATTGGAACAAATGAATTTTTAAACAAACAATATGTGTATCAATAGATGCTTAGGCAATGTTCAATGCAGGTTGACTATAAAAATGTTTATTGATTACTCATTACTGGGAAGCACATCGCCTAAACTGATGATTAAATTTTCGTATATTTAATAGATGCACGTGTTGTGTTTAGATAAGAACAGGATCCCTTTTCTTTTGATCATGATATTATGCAATAATCTAAGTGTGTATAACATGTTTTCCTTAACTAACTAATCCAAACTATTGAGATCTATAATTTAAATTTGGTATAGTAGCAAGAGCGCAGCGATTATGCTTAGGTTAGACGTACATCACAAGTTCAACATCATATAATTAGTTTTCTATAGTTATACCTAGAAATAACCATACAGTTAAAAAGACAGTCCGAAACACAAGGCGTCCCGCGTTCATACAGGATCCCGAGAAGGGTCGCACCCCAAGATGTGTGATGTAGAGTTTATCCTAATGCAAGCATTAGTGGCTGCTTATACGGCTTAAACCCGTAACTTATAGGTCATACAGAAATAACTTCACCGTTACCAGAAGACTCCTTCAGAAATAACCATAGCAATAAATAGAGGTAAAACAAAGTAAGATTACAAGAAAATACCAGAAATTTGTATTTTTCCCAAGTCACCACTACTCAATTTCTTGATTGAAACTAAGCTCTTTTTGTAAACAAGAACTTGCAAAGGGTAGCCATTTCCACATGGTCCAATGCACTTAATAATTTCTTGTGTTGTTGGATCAATCATAGCAAGATTTGAAGTTGTAGTTTCAAGAAATATCTCACCATTAACCCCATATCCAATTGGTCTCTTAATAATCAAAGGAGATTCAATAACCAATCTTTTAGTCCAAAATCCCAACTTTTCCATTACCCAAATCTCAATACATGCCTTGCCTTGAACAAGCAAATGAAAGAACATAGAAACAAAACCATCATATAAACCAAGTGTTCCTAAATTTGAATTGAACAAATTAGGAGTTTGAATCACTTGAAAAACCTCATTCGTCAAATCAAATGCAAGAATTTCACAGTTTTGTCGGCCGTCAATACACTGAATATGTTGTTGTTGCTCGCTGCTAATCATCTTCCAGTAATAAAATCCATCTAAATATGTACCAAAATAAGACATAACTATATGACTACTCCAAAATGTGTTATCCTCAAAATGTTTCCAAGAATCAGTACTTAGTGTATAAACTGAAACAACAGCTGATTTACTTCTTGTAAATGTTTCTTCTTTCAAATAATCCCTTATCCATATAACTTTATAATCTTTACTCAAAGGGTCAATTCCAAAACCAAAATGATGAGCATATGACCTAAAATAAGGATAAAAAGGTGGACTTGGTATTGTTATATTCTTGATTTCCTTTGTGGCTGGATTCCATATTGCCATTTCATTCATATCAAGATTGTACACAAAAAATAAGCCATTTAAGGGGCCAATTACTGGCTTTAAAGATGTGGATTTATGAATATAAAGATCTTGGAATAAAGGGTATTCATTATTTGAGAGAGATAATTGTTTTTTGTCCAAGAAATAGAGATGAATAAAAGGAATTGCATGATTGGTTTTGTGGGAAAAATGTTTGGTAATAAAAGTAGGAGTTTGAATTAGTATGTACCAGAATTTGCAAACAGATTTGAGTTTCAGTAGAGATTTCACAGGCAATCTTGAGAATATTTCCATGATTATTTCATCTGGAAATTGATCAAAACTTGAAAAAAATCCATCCATTTTGCTAGCTGCTTGCAAGTAAAGAGAAAATGAACTGTCTGATTGTGATCTGCTTAAAGTCTTCTATATATGCTTCAATCCTGATCTTTAAGAATTTAGCTCCCGTTTGGCTATAAAATTTTGGAGTTTTTTTTTAAATTTTATTTTTAAATATCTGTTTGTTTATAGATTTTAATTTTTACTATTTTTTGCTTATAATGATAATAAAATCTTCAAATCCCCAAAATAGCTCTAAAATAGTTTCTGTAGTTTTATACTCACAAAATTTTAGATTCTTTTCAAGTGAAATGTATGTCCAAACACAATTTCAACTTTCAAAATTATTTTTCATCTCATCTTAAAAAAGTTATTTTTTCAAGTTTCTACCAAATATATGTTCAAACGCTAGCTTAATCACCCCGAATGTTTACATCTTTAATCCGATAAATACATAACATGTGTCATTTACATACTCTCTTATTACTTAATTAGGGACGGATCCAATGTTTCGGCATCTGAGCCGAAACAGCAGCTTAGCTTTACACTCTTTTTACTGGCGTGGCGTTGCTGGATGCTTCTGATCAATAGAACACGAAGAGGAGAAAAAAAAAAAGCTTATGATGAGCATCTATTTGAGTCGATCATTTCCAAGATCTAATTCCAGTTTTTCGAGGGTCTATGAAAAACAGTCTTTCTACCTTTACAAGGTGAGGGTAAGGTCCACGCTATCGTCCCCAGATAATATTTGTGAAATTTCACTAAGTTTGTTGTTGTTATTGTATCCAGTGTTTCGGCGCTAGGTCCATCCGAACCTAGTATTTCCGACATGAAGTATAAATTTTAATTTGAAAATCTACAAAAAATTTTAGTAAATATTTATATGTAAATCATAATTTTAACAGTACAATGAGTTCGATGTTACGAACCATAATATTAATTTAGTTGATGGAAACATTAAAGGGGTAAGGTTTTTGGGGACCATCCCACGCCCCCATCTCCCAACTACCAAAAATATGCCTTTGTTATACAACGAATTTAGGTTGCAATTTATGTCAAGTTGAAAAAACATTTATATACGCCAGGATGCATATAGAAAAATAAGAAAAAAAAAATGCTTGTGAATACTTTTGTATTTCAATCGCAAAAACATTTGAATATCATTAAAAAAATATTAAATGATTTGACATAATGAATATTATTTCGCAAGATGCATTTGAAAGTCAAAATGTATGTGCTGTAATATCTACCTGATTCTTACTAATTCTTAAATACTTCACTCTATTTTGGTTTATTTGTTACTTTTTTTATTAATTTACTTTATTAAAAGTGGCACTTTTTATATTTGAAAATATAATTTTTATTTTATTCTCAATAAGTGAATTTTATAGCTAAATAAATATTATATTTAAATATTATATTTTAAAAGTATTATAATTATACAAATATTATAACATATTTGATATATAAATTATGTGATAATCCAAACTATATCACATAATCTATATAGTTTGGATCTGTTTCATTCACTATAAAAAAATAAAAATTCTGAAAGATTCTTTTTTTGTCAGGAAAATGATTATTTTCAGAATATTTTTCTAGTCAATGAAAAAGTTTTGTCATTTTGTTTTCTTTGTCTTTTCGTTCACACACCCACCTCTATCTCACCAATAATTCCATATTCATAATCTACTTTGATTGCTTACGCAAAACAAAGCACCCAAAAAAACTAAAAGTAATTTAGAAGATACTTTAGCTAAAGTGGACAATAAGTTCTCATGTTGGTTAGATTATCTGCTTTGGGCCAAAGCTTATATGATTTTAAAATGCGTCATTAAGATTTAAGACTTGTTTACTTATATATCCAGCATTTTTTTCGTATTTTGTTGATGTGGGATTCATTTGGGCTGCACATACACCCCCCTTAGTACCCAGCGTCCTCTTTGAGATTTGTCTCGCCACCTTCTCAAAGATGTGAGATTCGCTTAAACTCAATTGATCGCTGAGGTTTGCCCCATTATTGTTCAAGGTTGCACGCGAAGTGACTCTGATATCATAAGTAACAATTCTGTCCGTTAGTAATATTGTCCGCTTTGGGCCTAGGCTCGCACAACTTTAAAACGCGTCATTAGGGTCTAAGACTTGTTTACTTATATACCTAGTATCTCTCTCGTGTTTTATCGATGTGAAATTCGTCTAGAATAATATATATATATATATATATATATATATTTCCCCATGTTTTGGATCTGCTTCGCTTTGGATAATAGTATAACGTAACCTCTCACCTTAATGTTCGGATCCAGAACAAAATATAAATCTGAGATGTACTTTTGCTCTTATTTAAAATTTCAGCAGAAATCAAGTGGCTGCTTCTTCAAATTTCAGCCAAAAATCCGGAGTTCACCAAAAATGACTTAAGTTAAATATTTGCCGAATCTATTTATATTAAATTTTGGTTTTTATATTGTTGAATTTTTTTCTTCTGAAAACGTCATAAACAAATGGATAAAAACAAGACTGTCCCCACAACCCCACTTCACTACTGTTACACATTATATTCAATTAAACTTGGACATAACAACAACAATTATGCTCCGGTCTCAAATAAATTATTTTATTTTGTGACGACCCGGCTGGTCCTTTCGAGCAATTGTGTTTGGTTCGGTAGTTTGAGGTCATGAGTAACTTCACATAGTGTATTATGACTTGCATGCATCATCGGCTCGGATTTTTGAGTGGTTCGGAAATGATTTTAAGGAGTGACTCTCATTTGAGAAGCTCGAAGTTGAAAGAATTGACCAAGGTTTGACTTTTGAGTATTTGACCTCAGATCGGAGTTTCGATGGTTCTTGTAGGTCCGGATGGTGATTTTGGGCTTGGGCGTATGCCCAAATTTGCATTTGGATGTTTCTAAGAAGTTTCGGCATCATTTGGCGGAAGTTGAAAATTTAAAGCTTTAGAATTTTTCTAATTTTGACCATAGTTTGACTTTAAGACTATCGGGTTCGGATTTTGATTTCGGGACTTGGAATAGGTCCGTTCCGTCATATGGAACTTGTCTGCAAAATTCGGTGTCATTTGGAGTTGATTTGATATGGTTCGGACGCTTGGTTGCGATTTAGAAGTTCTTCAACTTCATTGTGATTCTCATGCGTTTTGGCATCCGATTCGTGCTTCTAGAGGTTATTTTGGTATTTCAATCGCACGAGCGAGTTCGTGTTATGTTTTTGGACTGGCGTGGATGTTTGGTTTGGAGCCTCGGGGGCTCGGGTGAGTTTCAGATTGATTTTGTTAAATTGCTGATTGTTGGTATTGGTTCCATCGCATTTGCAATGTTTTTGTCGCAAATGCGACTACCGCATTTGCAAGGTAGTCCTCGCATTTGCGAACCTGGGCTGCTGGGGAAGGGATCGCATTTGCGAAGAAATGATCGCTTTTGCGAAGCCTGTAGAGTTCGCATTTGCAAACTCTGTATCGCATTTGCGATGAAGGCCTAGGCTAGGTAGGGTACAAACCGGTCGCTTTTGCGAAGATTAGTGTCTGCATTTGCGACATTTTCTGTCGCATTTGTGAGGGCGTCAGAATTGTTTAAGCTTCGCTTTTGCGAAGGATTCTTCGTTTATGCGAGTTCGTATTTGCGAACTCAATGTCGCAAATGCGACATCTGCAGCTTGCTTATAGGTGAGTATTCCGAAACTTAGCTTCATTTTTATCATGCTTTTAAACCCTAACCTCGTTGGGAGGCGATTTTGTGGAAGGATTTTCATACCAAACCATTGGGTAAGTGCCTCTAATCAATTTTTAACTATATTTTATGATTATACATTAGATTTAACATCAAATTCATGAGAATCTAAGGGAAAATTTTTGGGATTTTGTCAAAGTTTTGAAAAATAAAAATTTGGGATTTGAGAGTCGAATTGGACTCGAATTTGGAAACAAAACACATATATGGATTCATGGGGCTATGGGTAGTCAAGACCTACCTTTGGACCCGGGTTTTGATTGGATGGGCACATGGTTGACTTTTTAGAAATTATATTTAGATCATAGCTTTGTTAATTGAAATTGTTTTCTCTTGCATTGTTTGATGTATTTAAGTCGTCTTTGGCTAGATTGAGCCGAGCGGAGGTGTCCTGCCTAACTTTGTATAGGGAAAAGCTAATTTGAGTATCGATTTGGCCAAATTGAGGTAAGTGTCTTGCCTAACTTTTTGTGACGGAAAACTACCCCTTAGGATTCGAGTTGATTGTGTTAGTTGTGTTATGTGAAAGCTGTGTACGCAAGGTGATGAGTGGGTACACGGGCTATCTGTGGTATTTGACCGGTTTAGGTTATCTAGATTCTTTCAAATCATGACATGTTATGTCTCTCATCGTTAATCTACTCGTATATACTTTATTTGACGTTGTTAGTACTCACTATACTTCTTACTTGATATGTTGCACTTATATGCTTTAGTTGAAGTTGTTGCCTTCCTTATTGTCTTGTGACCTCTTAATTGGTGCGTTCCTTCCATGAGTCCGTGCTTATCTGCTACTTATTTTAATTGTTGTAATTGCACGCCTTAGTTGTCTCGTGCTTCATTTGTCCTATTGTTTTTGTAATATTTGTTGCGCTCCTTGATTTTTACGTGATTCCTTCATAGTCTTGTACTCATACCCTATGATTGTAGAAATTCTTGTAAATTGAGTATTGGATTGTTGATGTTATTGATTTATTTATGGATCGGGTTGCCCGCCGCAACAGGTGGAATAAGGTTGGATTTATATTGATATGGTGAGATCGGGTTGCACGCCGCAACAGGTGGAATAAGGGTGGATTTATATTGATACGGTGGGATCGGGTTGCATGATGCAACAGGTGAAATAAGGGTGGATGTATATTGATACGGTGGGATTGGGTTGCGTGCCGCAACAGGTGAAATAAGGGTGGATTGATATGGTGAAATAAGGGAGAATTATGATATTGCTCTGATTATATGGTGGGATCGGGTTGCGCACCGCAACATATATATTTACTTATTATTATTGATATTTACATGGTGGAATAATGGAGGATCGTGTTGTACGGTGGGATCGAATTGCCTGCCACAACAGTTTATGTGTTTTGTATTCCTTGTTGTATTGTGTTAGCTTCGGTTCTTTCGTACGAGACTTTGAGGATTGGTATTTCCAATTTTTACTGATTTTCGAGGATTGAGTTGTTTTTATTAGTTACTGCTTTGCCGTCATTTCCTGTTTTCCTTTCCTATTACTATTATTTTGGTGAATTGATTTTCAAGATGAATTTACTATGGTGAGTCATTATCTCATACCCTGTTGAGTTGTTGGTAATATAACGGTTTTAAATAAAAGAATATTAATATGCTTACTTTATGTGACTCTTAAATTAAAACTCATCGTTTCATTCGGTACTGTACTATTTTTAATAGTTGTCATATTGCACTTTAATTGATTTCTCAACTTAATCTCCTTACCCTGTCTGATGTTTTTACTTTACTTAAAAAGAATTGTTATTATGTTTTAATTTAATAAATTCTATATTAAATTCAGTAGCTTATCCGATGCTTTATTGTTTTTTGAAAATATTATTTTCTTCAGCCAAATGATTTCTAAAATAAACTCATTTTCTCATTGATTTCCTACTTGGTTCAGAAACTGTAATTTTACTTTACGGTAACATTATAATTAGCATTTGACACGGATACTACGTACCGGGTAGCACGTGGATTTTGCCATGCGGAAGTGATTTGGGAAATGTGGGCACAAGGTTCCTTGTGTGTAAAGTTTGAAAATTGCACTTATGATCTGAGATTACGAGATGTGGTATCTGGGATAATTCTTATTGAAATTCATGCATTAGGAATGATTTGTTTGATTGAATTGTCATCGATTTCCCTTGCTTGGATACATTAATATCTCACATGTACCCCGGATGTGTTGTTGCTTAATTATTTGGTTGTTTCTCGTTGCTATGCGTGCTCCCATTATTTTCACTCTTGATTGTAATTTGGAAATCCTTCTACTATTGGCCTTAAATTTATGTTCTTTACTTGTTAGCTTTGTGTTATATCCTACACAAGTTTACATGTTTGGTAGGTGTCTTGGTCTGACCTCGTCACTACTCTACCAAGGTTAGGCTTGATACTTACTGTTTACCACTGTGGTGTACTCATGCTACGCTTCTGCACATTTTTGTGCTACTTCGAATCGAGTTGGTTTTGAGACTTACGCTTGTGCGGCTGGAGACTTCAAGGTACACCTACTGGACGTTCACAAGCTCCGAAGTCACCTTCTGTTGTATTCATTTCCATTGTTTCCTATTATCCCGGAACAGTGATGTATTCATTATATATATAGTTACTCTTAGAAAGGCTTATGACTTGTACTACCGATTTTAGAATATTGTGTCATGTTGAGATTATTGGCTTATACAGAGATTTCAGTTTCATGTTTAATAGCTGTTTAATAGAATCTGTTATCATTTCGGTATGTGTTAAGCTTACCTAATTCTAGAGTATAGGTGCCATCACGACTCATTCGGAGGGATTTTGGGTCGTGACATATTTGAGCCAATTAAACTTGGACAATAAACTAAAATTTATTTATTTTAAAGTTTGTTTTAGAAAAAGAATACCTTAGGTAAAAGATGTTTTATGCCCAACCAAATAGATCTTAAAATGTTAGTGTTTGATCCCCTTTAATCTCTGCTAGTGCCACCATAAGTAGATACCGTACAGAAGCCATCAATATTTTCTTATAACAATAGTGTCCGGACCAGCTTGCAATAGCGTACACAGGAATTTCTATAAGCAGTGTCAACATTTGAAAAAGTGAATAAAAGAATAAATCACTATAATAATACCCAATGTTTTCGTTTTGCTTTTTATCTATACATACATATTTAATAAAAAATTCGACGAAGCGGTATCACGTGACACTACTTCGGCCAAGGTATGTAAGCCCCTGGTAGCTTGTGAGCACCTTGACGATTCAATAAAGTATTTGTATCTCCACCAGCAAAAAGAGTATTTGACGATTCGACGAAGCAGCATCACGTGACACCGCTTCGGCCAATGTGTGTAAGCCCCTGCCAGCTTGTGAGCACCTTGGCAATTCAATAGACTATTTGTATCTCCACAAGCAAAGAGTATTTGACAATTCGACGAAGCAGTATCACGTGACACACCACTTCGGCCAAGGTGTCTAAGCCCCTGCTAGTTTGTGAGCACCTTGATAATTCAATAGAGTATTTGTATCTCCACCAGCAAAGATACCGAATAACTTTTACCTACCAAACCTTAGGCAGATGGGCAGAAACCATAAAAGTTCACAAGGAAAAAAGGGGTGACATCCTCTAAATTTTGCAGATGGATCATATGCCTTTCCCTGTTGATCAATTTCCTGTAGGGAAAACTAGACATATATAAAGAGATACATAACAAAGAAAGAACTGATATCCCTATGTTTTTTATCAGAAAACTATACTCACATAGAGTATCCTCCGCGTGAAAAGGAGGAGAGTTGCAACAGCAACAACAACGACGACGACGACGACGAATCCCGTGTAATCCCACAAGTGAGGTCTGGGGAGGATAATGAGCACGCAGACCTTACCCCTACCTTCACGGAGGCTGTTTCCGAGGGGAGTTGTAAGAATGCAAAAACAAGATACAATATCCAAAAGGCAGGCATACATAATGCCACCTGAATTAGAAACAAATCCATTTTTGCTTTTTGATAAAGTAAAAGACAAAGTCTACATTGTAATGATCTCATTCCTATATTGCACATTGTTTATACACCAGATTGTACAGAAAATGTGGCACTCACACATCTTAGGAGTAAGACTGTTAATCAAAAATCGACGTCTCATGCCGACTAGCAGTTGCTACTACTCTGTTACATCCGGATAAAGTGAAATGAGCTAGCATTTAATGCAGGTCAAAGCATCTGGTTGCAGCATTGGTTAAGAGCTACTAATGAAAATAGTATCTGATTATTCTTAACAATAGGTCCGAGAGACCTTCGGTTCATCAGATCACTGGGAAAGAAAAGGCTTCATATTATGCCTGTTGGGATAGGGGAAAAGACCTTGCTCCAGAACAATTTTTTATTTTTTGATAGGTCGATCTTGCTCTAGAACAATTCAGAGAGCAGAAAATACTGGAAACTCGTACTATGACGGAGCAGCAAAAGCTACTGTAGTGATGAAAATCAACCACATTATTACAAGAATTGTCCTTCATCCTGTCTCCCTTTCATTCAAGTATTGCCTTCAAAAATTCTAACTTTCAGCATTTCAATTTACTCAAGCAGAATCGATTTAGTTACTAGCTCGTTGTGCTACTATCTCTGCTCCTATGACTCTTTACTATTGCTATATCTCAATTTGCTTTACTGTTCTAACTGTGCTTGTCTGAGCTGAGGGTCTCTAGAAATAGCCTCTCTACCTGCATAATGTAGGAATAAGGGCTGCGTACACACTACCCTCCTCAAACCTCACATGTGAGAATATACTGGGCGTGTAGTTTTGTTGTAATTTACTCAAGCAGAAAGTGCTGTTAACTGGAGTAATTAGGTACTCGGTAAAGTAACAAAGACATGATTTCTTCAATTGGGAAGTCAAGTGGGATAGAAACTGAAGAAGACCAAGAGCCACATAAATTACTAACAAACGAAGATGATACAACAGGATATATGCAATCCAAGCAAGGACTTGTATGACTTCAATCATTTGCTCAAAACTCTAACGACAGACATGTAAGCAACAGAGAATCTACCAAAATTAGAAAAGGAAATTCAATTAGAAATAAGCTGCCCATGAGCATCATGCCATAGGTAAAACGTGATAGCCCTGTAGATTCGTTCCCAAGGTTCGATCTTTCCCAGTAAAATGCGGCGTGTTGGAGTTCTGATTGCTTTTACGCGAGAAAGGGGGAACACCCTCTAAGCCTAAGACAAAATAAGAGAAACCGCACCTTAACACTGCAGTGCAGATGATTCCCTGAATGGAAAAGCAACTTGGTCTCAATATTTAAAAGCAACCAAAACCAAAACCAAAAAGAACTCAACTGGCAGGGAAGAACCAATTACTAATTTAGGTACACATTCCATTTCTAAGCATCTCAAAATCTTTGACATGCTTCTACAACTAATAATATTTTATCCAACCTTCACAGGTTTCAAAGATTATTTCGTTTAACGACTCAAGCTTTACACTAGGTCCTCATGTTATAAATATATATCTGTTGTTGATTATTTATTCTATTGAGTGTTGTTAGCGTGTACTTGAGATCGGCTGAGCACTTCATGTCTCTTAAGTGTTGATTCAGCAAAGACACCAAATTGACACCAAGCGTGCCTCAGCAGAAACCAGCCAACCAACAACTTTAAGAAATTAGTTAATCTATGAGTCTCATGAGCCCCCACTTGAAGTAGCCGACAAAATGGTACATCAATTGTTAAGGAAACATGATATATGAATATGTAAAAGATTGAATAGGAAATCAAAAACTAGAAATAAACTAGTCACCGAAACTGGATTAGAAAAAATATATATCTTGTCAATCTAAACAGAAAATTAAGATATTTTTGTAGTTGATTGACTGTGTTAAAGGCTCGCTTAAAGTGCGCTTAAGCCCTGAAGCTCGGTGAAGCTCAGGTTGTGTGCTTTGCCTTTAGCTTAATTGGCGCTCTGGTGTAGGTATCAAGGCGCTAAGGCGCGTCCACCTTCAATGATGGGTTCTGTTTTTGAGGGCACAATAACTTATATTTCCTACGCCAGAAGCTGAATTATTCAGCTTCCTCAAAGTCTAGAAAACACCATTCCAAGAATACTAAGGCCGACTCCTCTAGTAAATTCACATTTACCAAGAAATCTTTCGCTCTTTCTTTATCTCCCTTCAGCATTTTACCCAATACAAATTTTGCAATAATTTTTTTTTATAATAGTGGTGTCCGGACCAACTTGTGCACGCCAAATTCCATATGCAATTTTTATACTAACAAATAAAAGGAAAAAAAAAAAAAAAAGGAGGCTCTAAAACTGATCAGCAGTAGAATTCACTTGAATTAGGTCTTCACATGTTAAGGGTAATCCTTAATCATGCAACAGATTCCAGATAAAAGTTAGGAATCAGCAGCTATGCCTTTTCTTCAAAAATGCATATCTACACATATCCGTCTCCCACCACAGTACCGATTTCTAGGCATGCCTTCACAGTAATATTTGCTGGTTAAGAAACTACCAAAAGATTCAATGTATAAAAAAAAACAGAGAGAGAGAGAGAGAGAACAATACCAACAATAAGGGGCACCATGAAAGCTGGAACTTGCAAAGCAGCTGTAGAGAGAGAATCCATTCTTCCGAAGCTTTCTAATCTCTGGGTTTCAAGTTGCACAAAAACAACCAACCTACTGAATACAAACACTTGTACCAGATTTTTTCAATCTAAACGTTCATGAGTAGTTCTCTGGCTAGTTAAATGAACTATTCTTAAATGAACCTCAACCATTCTTTTAGGAAGAGGATCTTATGAAAGATGAAATTCTAACAGCTTTTCTAACCAATACCACAGAGGCAGAAGCACTGCTCATTTACCTTGAGCAGTGTATTGTTCAGAGTAGTTGAACAGTAATGTTAGCTCTATGGTTTTTTCCCTTTGTCAAATAATTAACCAATAATACTTCTACTTCAGTCATTTCTTCAGTCAGTTTAACAAGTTGACATCATGCATATATACCAACGAACTACAACATGGACTGTAAGGAAGCTTCCAAAAAAAAAAAACCAGAATTTGAGGAAAATTCGTAATAACGGAAAGAGTGCGCATGACTGCACAAACTAATAACAAGAGGATAACAAGAAATGCAAATGCTATGTTTACCTGAATTGAAGGAATAAGACGAGTGCAAAATTTATGATAAATTACAGTGTTGTACCAATATACGAAAAGGACAATCACCAAATAAGGATCATGTACATCCTTGCATTGCCGAGATTAGACAAAGGTTTGAACTCCGCCGTAGGGAACAATTGTTAAAGTCTATTCATATTCAAACTGAACATCTACATCCGCATACTTCCTCATAAGCCTTACAATGAAAGATGTGAAGTTGGCTAATGTATGACATTCTTCATGCGTTTTGGTTTCTGAGACGACCCCATAAATTACCAACTTCCTCAAGTTAGGGCACCTTTCAAGTAGTCCTGCTACCCAATGCGCGAACAGGTCGCTAATCACTGACCAGCCTAGCTCCAAGACGACCACATTTTCCAATCGAAAAGAGTCTTGCAATCCATATTGAAGTGCTGTCTCTTTTAGTTCATAGCTCAATGATAGATGACTTAGTTGAGGAAAGCAAGCAGAAATTGTTTCAATATCGACAACCTCATCATCATCATCAAATACAACTCCCCATAGCCTCAGTCTTCTCAGCTTTGACGATTTCGCTATCATATGATGGAATTTGGACCACATGATCGTGAAATTGCTGACGTCCACAATCTCAAGATTTTCAGCACTCTCGCCGATATCAAGATGGATGACGCTAACGTCATCAATCTTAAGGAGTCTTAACTTCCCCTTGCTGACAAGCTCAAAGACCTCGAGCGTACAATCTTTCAAATGCAGCTTCTCGAGACTATCTGCCTCAAGTATGATTTTATCCAAACTAATGGCTTCAACATAGATATATTTCAAAGAGTTACTACTCAGCTCCATCGTTGCCTGTGGATCAGACATAACAATGTCTAGACTGACAAGAATCAAAACCTCAACTTTCGTGCAGGCTGTAAGGAAAAGACTCAGGTCTAAAGCCGATATACTAACATATTTCAGTGAAAGAGACGTCAAGCAAGGGAATTTTTGATAACTAGGTTCGACACCAGTGATTGTATTGTGGGCCAGAGCCAACACTTCGAGCCTCTGGCGACCACATTTTTCGAGTATATTAATGTTCGGGGTAGTCCTAACATTGTAAAGTAACATGCGCAACGTTTCTCTGGTATACATTAGCCAAGCAATGACCGGAGCAGCAGAGAACTCATCGACGTCGTCCATTATGATTGAAAGGTACTGCAGTCCATTAGTCTGGAAAATAGTCTGAGTTATAATTATCTCAAGTCTGCTCCTTGTGAGCTCATGATAAACCGGCCAGTCATTCGAGTTAAAGCTGAGTGTATGAAGATGATTCCGCCAAGCCTCTCGCCACTTACGACAAGTAGATGATGCAATTACAACATCCCGCGCAGCTGCGAGCCGGGATAAAATGTTACCAATGACCTCAACAGGAAGGTACTCCATCATACCCTTAAATAAAACAACAACCTCAAAAGGGTCCCAAGAAAACAAATGCTATAATCCAAGCAATACAATTATGCAGCTTATATCTCCAAACTGCATTACCATATTATCCAAGGGACAGTTTTCAAGGAATCTAAATCCCAACATCTGGTTATTCTCAGTAATCTCTTACGGGAAAGATTTTCAAAAGCTAATCAAACCCCAGATAATCTTGAGGGAAAATCAACCAAAAAATGGAATAACCAGAGACCCTTTTTAGTCAATTAGCAAATAGTAATAAAACCACACACAGATTTTCTTGATTCCAACCACAAGTCAGCCAAAACCCCAAATCAAGAATCTTGTTTCTCAAAAGATAGAGGAGGATACCAAAGAAAAGTTTTGACCTTTGGGGAAGTATTTGAGGAGCAAAAAATCTCAGCTTTCCTATAGTTTGAGAACTGGATCGAGGTTTAAAAGTGTGGTTATGGCGGAATGTGCCCTATCCCACGAAGGAGAGGAACCTTAAATGTAAGGAACTTAGGTCAAAACTACGCTCTTTCAGCCTAGCTCATCAATTTCCAATCCTGAAAAACCATAACAAAGCACAATAAATAACTAAATCAAGAAATTGGTTTCTCAAAAGATACAAATTTACCAAGTTAAAGTTTTGACCTTTGGTGCAATATTTTGAGGAGCAAAAAAATCTCAGCTTTAACTCATCAATTTCCAATCCTGAAAAACCATAACACAACACAATAAGTAACTAAATCAAGAATCTGGTTTCTCAAAAGATACAAAGGAGACCAAGCTAAAGTTTTGACCTTTGGGCAATATTTGAGGAGCAAAAAGATCTCAGCTTTAACTCATTTCCAATCCTGAAAACCCATAACACAACACAATAAATAAATAAATAAATAAAACTGAATGCAAAAATCCAAGAACTTTAAGAAGCTTACCACATGAATCATCACCGGATTATGATCAAGACAAAGAACAAGAAACCATTCGATCAAAAAAAAAATAGAGAAGGTACAGAGAATAGAGAGGACGAATAGAAGGAATCTTGATTGGGTTTTGGGAGAGAAATGGTCAAGCCAGCATTATGGGGGTGGTGGGGTTGGTGGGAGAGACAAAAGACACACACAGTACTGTGTGTTAGTGTGTGAAAAGTGGGTGGCACGTGAGATTCTATGTCACTCTGGACATTCAACTGCCCAATCATAGTACACAACAGTAGAAACCCACTCCTTCAATTGAAAATCATTTATGTAAATAAAGCAGTAATAACTAGGAATGATTTTATCTTTCTTCTTTTTGCTTTTCAATAAGAGCTTTTTAATATAGAACTTAACTTAATACGATGACTAAATGTTTATACTATGTTGTATTCTTTTCAACAGTCACTTTTTTCTAAAAAATAATCAATCTATTGTTCAAAAATTTATGTAAGAAATACTTTTTCTTTTTTAAATTGATGAATTTTTTCGACCAAGTATTCGGTGTCTTAGTAGGCATAGGTATTTTGTGTCTTTTCTCGAAAAAAATTAATGGATATTCAATAAATTAATCGAGTTATGCATAATTTAGTTCAGGTATTACCGATATAAAAAACAAAAAAAATCGTCCAAGTGCATAATCATAGGAACTAACAAAATCACACAACAAAAATGGAAGTTGACGCACACCAATGAAATTACACCTAAATGGAAAAGGATAAGAGATACGATTGAACGGTTCTTTGCATTTTGAAAGATGGGTTAGTGGATGGTTTTTATTGGTGGCCTTTCATAGAGAAGTCCAACGAAAGGAGAAAGACAAACTTCAAATGAATCAGCATAAGAAAGTGAAAGGCATACTCGTGACAAATTGACAGGTTTTGAACTCTAGTTGGCACAAATTACTCATAGTTCCATTACTGTACCCAACAGAAAGGAAATAGTATTTTATATTAGTGAATAGTGATTACAGAAAATTGGTGCAGTTATTACTTCTTAGTGTGTGTGTATATATATACCATGATAAAACGAACTTAAACCTGATTCAACCGCAAAAGCTAACTCATGGGACGAGGATTGCCATGACCATATAAGGAGCCCAGAAACTCCACACATATATATGCCATGATCTTTTGAGGCATTACAGTAGGAAGACCTCTGCAAGGTGCCTTATGAAAATTGACCTAAGGAAGGCTTCTGATATGATGGACTGGGGGTTTCTTGAAGAAGCTCTGGTTGGGTTTGGGTTCCTACTGAGATTCATTCACTTGATTATGGTATGTGTAACAACTACTAAATTCTCTATCAAAGTAAATGGTGAAGGACATGGTTATTTGAGGGGAGAAGGGGACTAAGAGAGGGAGATCCTATGTTTCCTCTACTATTTGTGTTAGTAATGAAATACCTTTCTAGAGTTCTTTCTCTAGAGTTCTTTCAACTATGAGTGAACTTCTAGATTTTTAGTTTCATCACATGTGCAAACAATTGAAGCTTACTCACTTGATCTTTGCAGATGATCCCATGATCTTCTGCAAAGATAATCTGGCATCAGCTATTAGGGTGGTCAAAGCTTTAAATCATTTTAGTGAGGCATCAGGACTTATTACTAATCGGGATAAATCTAATAATTTTATTGCTCGGGTGGATGAATTGACTAAGGAGCAATTGATAGCAAAAACAGGATTCATTCGAGGCTCTTTCCCAATTAGATATCTTGGGTTTCCCCTTTCATCAAAGGAATGGAACAAATTAGATTGCATTCAGCTAGTAGACAGAATAACTAAGAGGATAAAACTGGATACTCTAAACAACTGTCATATGCAGGCAGATTGCAGGTGGTTAATTCTGTGATATTCTCCATCTACAACTTCTGGAGTTCTGTTTTCTTTTTACCTCAGGCTGTGGTAAAAGAGGTAGACAGTATATGCAGGTCCTACCTATGGGAGAGTACTGAGGACAGGAAAAAGCTGGCACTAGTGGCATGGGAAAGAATATGTTTTCCTAAAAAGTTTGGTGGACTAAATGTTAAAGGCAGTAAACTATGGAATGTGGCCTCTGTGAGGAAATTATTATGACAGTTGCTTAATAATGCTTAATAATAAAGAAGCTCTATGGGTGAAGTGAGTGCATGGGTTCTATATGAAGACTGATACTAACATTTGGACTCATAAGGTTCCAGCTGACTGCAGTTAGTATTGGAAGAAAATTAACTCTTTGAAGGAGGACATGTATGGGTGGTATGAACAAGGAATATACAATCTGAGTAGAGGTGGTGGCTATTCAATACCTAGGAATTATATTGCATTATTAGGGGGAATGCAAAGACTACATATAGCAGATCTGATATGGAGCATGGTTGTTTTTTTTCTATGGCTTGGAGCTTAAAGGGGACTGCTTACAAGGGAGAGGTTGGTGAAGTTGCAGATTCAAGTAGAAAATATGAACTGTTGTTTATACGAAGAACAAACAACTGAAGCCAATCAGCATCTAGTTGTGGGATGCAATTGGATAAAGAATGCTCGTGCTGAGGTGCTGCAATGCCTTGGTGTACAACTGCAAGAAAGGACATAGGGAGCACAATGAAAAACATTAAAAAGAAGCGATGAAAACAGTTAAAGAAAGAAGTGGTTGCAGCTACAATGGGAGCTATCTTTTATCATACGTGGAAGGCAAGAAATTGGAAGATTTTTGCCGGAATAAGCGTAAATATTACAGAGGCTGTGGAGCAGATAAAGAAGGAAACATTAGTTAGATTAAATGATATACATATGTCCAAGAGATTTCTTGAAGAATATCACTGATGTATAGACTTATGCTGAGACTGAACATTCATAGTACCTTACTGAGAAGGTGATTATGATGTTAAGTCTCTATAGATGTTATCATTTGGTTGATCAGTAGTAATATTCACAACGTTAACCAAAAAAAAAAAGACTATACATGTATTTTTAATTTGAGTCCTCCTAGAGTAGGGGTAAGGCTGCGTACATCTTACCCTCCCCAAACTCCACTTGTGGGAAAATACGGGCTTGTTGTTGATATGTTTAATTTGTCTTTGCTAGATTCTAAGATCTCATTTCACCCACTTGATTGACCGCTAAGCCAAGATGCAAGTTTTACTGTTTGGCAGTTCCCTAACTCCAGAATTCAAAGCAAGGATTGCCAAAAGAATCTTTCCACTTCTGTAGGATCAGTAGATTATACAACATCCAATACTGGCAATTCTCACATCCAATAGATACAATAGGAACATATGTACTTGTACAGCAAATAATTCCAGCAGAATCTTTATTTCATCCTTTGTCTATCCTAGTGAAAGTACATTATAAACATCAATGTCTCAGTGAAAATCATCTCACTTTCCAGCTCCTCTACTAGCTGCTGTCATGAAAGACTCGCCACAACCACATTGCCCTTTGGAGTTGGGATTAATAAATACGAACTCAGACCTGCGCATAAGATGTTAAAATAAGTCACTAACTGCTGCGGACACCTTATGAAACGGACAGCTTTGGACAAGTCAAAATGTCATTAAAAGATTTGTAGCAGCGGTTCATAGGACTGCCACAACTGAGCAATTGATGCCAGAAATGTTTTAATTCTCTTCTGGACCCCGGCCCCCTGAAATCTTCTGCGCCAGCATAACTCACAGTTACATGTTTAGCTAACCACAAAATGATCCTTTGTTAGAGGAAAACTAACCTGAACTAGAAAACCCAGAAAATGAGAAGATAAATTAGAAGATACAAAAAAATGTCTCCCTTATCCCACTTTAAGTCTTCACATAAAGGATTTCTGGACTGACAACTTCATATTTCTCAAAACTATATTTATAATTGCAAATATTCCCAGCATAATTTGCACATAAATAAACAAGAAAAGAAGATCCTAAATGACATTAGAACATTTATTAAGGTTCGTTACATGGAATTAGTATAAACTAAAGCAAAAAACCACAAAACTAAACACCCTAAGAAAAATTAGCGGCAACAGGTAGGAGTTGGATGGAGCAGCAAATAAGTGACAAAGCTACAGAGGGGTCAAATTGTGCCATCCTCTCATTGTGCGAGATTACTAATACTAAGTAACTTTCAGTGCATTTCGTCCAAAATAGCAAAATGAACCACTTTTCCACAAAATTATCAGGATTCGTACCTAAAGTGTTTGAGAGTCGACTTAATAAAAGCAACCAGCGATACAGATATCGACAAGTAAATCCCTTACCTCAATTTATCATCTACAAAATCCATCTTGGTACCAATCACGTGCATCAGTGCCTTAGGATCAATAAGTATTTTTACTCCCTTATCTTCAATCAGTTCATCAAATTTACCCTTCTCATCTAGAATGTTCAAAGGGTTGTGATTAGAAACGAAACCGCAACAAAAATCCATATAACAATCAGTTCGAAGTTGTATAACAACATTAGAATCCCCCAACGCCATAGGCTAATATTAGTCTTGCTGATTGATTTTTTTGTGTGCATACGACATTGAATAGGCTCAAAGGAGAGAGCTCAACCCCCCCCCCAAAAAAAAAAAGAAAAGGTAAATGACAATTTGCAACAGTGTTATCAATAAGAGCATAGAAGAACTAAGGTTTGCGATGGCACAAGGATAAACCAATTTAAAGCATGAACTTCAGTAAAGAAAGGTGCAAATAGGAATAAGATAAACATATAGGAACTGATATAAACACAAAGTCACAAACACACACTTATAAATATATAGGAACTGATACTGCTATTACATGAAACACGTGAAATAAAATTCATACAGATTAAGTTAAAATCATTTCAAATTTACGATCTGATGCAAAATGCAGTTAAGTTACAATTCAAGTTTAACAAATAATTTCTTATAAATTTCTTCTATATTCCTAAGTTCGTATATACCACTTTGCCAGTTATTTTGAATTTTTGATGTTTTACTCTTCCAGAACCCACAAATTCGGCGGATTTATACCTACGTTAAGCTTGTCAATGAGAAATAAGACATTAGTGCCTTACTGACTGCATGCACTTAACGCCACTTAAATGACGGAGACACCTGACCTGCGTTACACCTATAACAAAGAGTTTACATGTGCCTCAAGCAAACCTTTAAATCCACTAGTTCGCAAACAAATGAAGAAGCATATTTTTCATGCAAGTATTAATTCCAGGACAAAATCCACATACTATTGGAGGCAGAATTCATTACTCCCATCGACCCACGTTTTGGTTAGGTGG
>MCJB01040591.1:60821-97460 GCA_002018475.1 Nicotiana obtusifolia | reverse complement strand
TTTTTTTTTTTTTTTTGTCAGCGAATTTCGCACATCAAGTTTTTCTTTGATCTGCCGCTATTAGAACACCACAATATTCGTTTTTTTGGAGTTAATGTTCTCAACGGTGAATATTAAAAAGCGTAAAAGTGTACATTAAATTCTCTAACGTTATGGTTCTTCTCCCCTTCCCTCTAATTATTAATGTGTTTTAATGCATCAAAGGTAGGAGATAAAAAGACAATAACATAAGCCTCGTGTGCTATCAAAATATGATCCATGCGTCTTATCTTTAGATGTGCATTGAAAAATTCTACAGCATATTGTCTTGGCACGTAACGGTATGTTATAGGATCTGAATATTCAATTCAAGTCCACCTATGAGGTCCACTATATTTTAAGTTTTTCACTTTGCGTAGTTACAATTTTTACTGTTATATTTTTTTTAGATCATTTGTACTGTTATATTCATGTGTTATGTCACGGGCGGCTTTCCAGCCATGCCCCATGACTCCTTGGACGCGTCCCGTGGCATCCTGGCAAGCCTCCCAACGCCTAGCGTCACGGTCGGCCCCGTGGTCTTGGCAGCTCCAAGTGACAAGCGCGCAAGCGCCTCTGTCGCCCCACTGATAGCCAGCGCCAATGCCCAGCCACAGGCAGATGCCCATAGCGCCGCGCGCGGACCCTGAGCCAAATGACAAAGTTGTTGCTGACGGACTTGTTTCTACTTTGTAGAAAACTAAGTCCTTTTCCTTGTAAATATATAATAGATTTACTTTATTTTTTTCAGTATGAATTTACAGCTTTCTTAGGTCAATTCTTGTAACTTTGGTTTATTTATTTTAAGTATTATTAGGGGGGTATAAGCATTCAAACATTCAAGCAAGCAAGCATTTTTCTGTACTGGTGTCTCGCCCCCTCGACACCGCGTAGCTTTTGTAATAGCCTTTCATTTATACAAGCAAGCTCTTTTCTCAATTTTCTCTACAAGCTCTCAATTCTCTCGTTGCTCACAATATTGGTTTTCCTGCACGGCACTGACAATCTAATCTAGCATGCAGAGGGGACCTCAGTTGGCGGACGGCAATCATACTGACAGCGATTGCTTAGCCTTACGTCGCCCTTCCAAAGAACCTCAGGAAAACGCCGCATAACAGTTAGCATGGATTTCTATCTTAATTGAACTTATTTGCATGTTTCATCTTCACAGCATATTCAAATGGACCCAATTTCTTATCGGCAAAAGTATGCCTACGTTTTTAAAAGTTTATGCTTTTGAGCCTTATAATTGCTTCTTACTCAATATTTGCTTTGGTAATTCGTGCTGTCTCATCTACATTATAGGCGTGGTATTTACCTTAATGTTGGATGTTTTTCTTCAAAGTAGTTGGATTCACTCTCTAAGTTCATAAACTTTTTCCTACTCCTATTTGTTTTAATTTTCTTATTCGTGCAAAGTTCATAATCTCTTTTTGACATGGTAATTTTGGAAGTTGTTTATGAAAATCAATGATTTGAAACTAAAGGCAAAACCTAACTCCTTGACAATAAATGATATCATTTCCTGTGGAATTGAAAACAAACTGCAGAAGGGGGTATTTAATTTCTTTCATTGGTTTGGATGGATTTAATTTTTTATTATAACCATTATTTACTATTCATAATAGAATTTGAACTTTCGATGAAAGATAAGTTGAAGTTCTGATTTTTAAATAGGAGAATGAGTGATCTTATGGTGTAAAAATAATGATTTTTAAAAGACATGCATCAAAGTAATATAAGGATTCTGTTACGCGGCGCCTTCCTGAGGTTCTTTGAAAGGGCTATGTAAGGCTAGGCAATCGATGTCAGTACGATTACCGTCCGCCAACTAAGGTCCCCTCCGCACGCTAGACTAGATTGTCAGTATCGTGCGGGAAAACCAATATCGTAGACAACGAGAGAATTGAAGCAATAGTTGATGATGAATGCTGATTGTATTGATGATAATGAAAGCTATTACAAAGCTAATGCGGTGTCGAGGGGGTGAGACACCAGTATAGAGAGTTGAATGCTTGCTTCAATGTTTGAATGCTGATACCCCTAATAATGCTTAAAATAAATAAACCAAAATTACAAGAGTAGACCTATAAAAGAAAATTGTTAACTTCAATGATCAAAAAAGAAAAATTATTAAATGTTGGTGCTTTTTCATGTCGCTAACACTTTGTTCTCTAATTAAACTAATTCTTTTCGCATTCTCTACTTAAATTGGATAATTAATGCATAATAATAATCATATCCTATAATGGAGTATATTTTTATGCACTATTTTTATTTTTTAATAGTTTTTTTTGGAGACTTGAGAATTATTATATTTTGGTTAATTATCGTTATTATTAGGAAATTGAAGAAAGAAAAAGAGATTCGATATTTTTGAAAGAAAGTGGACGCTTAGAGAAGTAAGAAAAGGGGGAAGGGAAAAAAAAGGAAAGTTAAAGATAAAATGGTTAAAAAGGAAAAGAAATGGAAATAAAAGACAAAAATTACAGAACAGATTCATATAATTAGATACTTATATGCATATAATGTACAAAAAACTAACCATATCTTAACTTTGTTAAACATATGCACAGAAATTTTTTTTCTTGAAATTCTTTTTCTTCTTTACTTTCTTTTAAGAAAAATAAAAGTATTGTTTTACTTATATAGATTATACAGTTAAATTTTGATTTTTAAATTTGTGTATCGGCTCGCAAGTGATTATACAAGAGAAAGTCAAAGTCCGATGGGACTATTGATCGTTACAAGGCTCGCGTGGTAGCCAAAGGCTACAACCAGCAATAGGGTATAGACTATGATGAGACATTCAGTCCAGTTATCAAAATGACATCAAGGGCGATTAGGTGTGACTTGCTTGATAAGGGAAAGAGAAGACGTCCCTCAAATCAAGTAATTTTAAAAGACTAAAAACTCTAAGTGATGGAAATTATGAAAAATATATAAAGCTACGCGTGGATAATATAATTAGTTAAAAATTGAAATATTTGAAGTTGAAGACAAAAGAAATTTTACAATTTTGGGCATTCGTAAAATCTAATCGTACGAGTGAATTCACTTGTTTATTATAATCGAGGGACCAAAAAGCGTCACCAACCATTTTCAAAATATAAATAGCACATTATTAGGTAAGAGTACAAGACTTTGAGAGAATGTGGAAATGATTTATTTATTTATTTATTTATTTATTTATTTATATAAGTTAGATAAATTATTAGTGTAAAGATCTTTTACCCGTTAGTGTAACTTAACATACAACGAAAAATTAAATATCATATTTATTATATTACTAATTAATATTTAGCATAAAAAATATTTATAATTATTTTATAGGTGACCAATCTGATTATGTAATATTTTACAATGTTAATGAATAAAATTTAAATTCATAATTTATTATTATGGGATCTTCAATGGCGAAACTATGGGCAGGATCAAAGTGATTAGTTAAACACTCTTCGTCAAAAAATTATCTTTTGTATATAGGTCACAATTAAATTGCTTATTAGGATGTGTAATATATTTACCTTTACCGTAATAGAGGATTAGAGCCGAGCAACTAAGGGTAGGGATGACAAACGGGGCAGGGTGAGTTTCACTTGCTAAAACTTTTACCTGCCCCGCTCGACGTGGCTTTTTCTGTGATCTCTAACTCCCACCGCCCCACCCCACAATAATTTTGGCAGGGCTTCTCGCTTTTCATGAATGTGTCTCCCCCTCTGCTTATGTGAGTTTTACCCGCCTTTTACTCTGCTTGCTTCTAATTCCCTATGAGCCCTTACTTTTTCGGAGGGTCGGGGGGACATGGGAGCCTCAGCTTCCGATGCAGTTCACGATGCGGAGCTGCCAACTAGCTAAGCTAGGTAGTTTGTTGTTAGAATATCTATCCTAGTAGGAAGATGGAAAGAATATACTATACACTATAGGAGAGTCAAAGAATAGGCCTGTTGGAACTATATCAAGATTAGAATGACAAGGAATATCCGTATCCGTATATAATAAGTTGGGCTCTATCCTTCCCGCCCACCTCATTAATATCTGGAGGGAAGAATCCGAGGGTAGCCTGATGATTAAGGGACAGGGACACTGTCAACAGGGTATGGTTCTTTTCTATCACCCTGGATGACGCACACTGCTTTAAATAAAACGCAGTGAATAATGTGCCAGACCGCCTAACCAGTTGAACCGTTCTTTTATTATTTACCTATTCATAAATTAACTTTTTTGGATACGTTCCAAAAGTATATTTTCGGCAACTTATAATTATCACCTAATCACAAAATACTCATCTTATCGTGCGTTACTATTCGATTTGCAATAAACTGACTTTGGTATCAATTTTTCTTTTAGTTTCCAGGAAAAAAAAAAGAAAAGAATCATCCTATTTTTGTTATGTCTCATGGAATCAAAGTATTTTAAATTTAATCATATCATGAATAATTGTTATAAGGCATATGATGTCAAATTAAAATTGTATTATAAAAAAACACTTATACATAGATCTTCTAAATGCTAGGAGATAAAAAAGATCAACTTTATTGTCAAAAATATATAGACCGTAAAGAGAAAAATCACAATCAATCATATGCTAGATTAATAGTTTTTTCATATATAGACCACAAAATTACTAACATAAACTTATATTTCTATGTTAATTTTTAACCAAATACCTTAAATGTCATAATTATAGATCTTCACACATGTATGAAATTATCATTCTACTATGAAATAAAATTAAGAAAATTAAAAACAAATCTCAAACAATAAAGTTAATCCTTTGATAAACCATACATCTGAATAATTCAAATTATGCAGGCGGAGGGCAGCTAGTTTCAAGATCGTCCACAATTTTTAATGCTGGATAAAACTAAAATATGTGACATATTTCATCCCAATTGAAACCACTTGCTCCCATGGGCGGATTCACGTTCAATAGAGTGGGTGCCGAAGCACCCATTATTTAAGAGTCCGAGACTGATATATTTTTTATAATTCTTGAAAATTTGCTCTATAATGACAATGAGCACCCACGAGTAAAACTTGGGAGTGGGTGCTTTGGTTTTGAGAGAGAGTTTAAGATCACTCTTAGCTCTTTATGTCGGACAATAAAAACTTGATTAAAGCATTTTTAATTACCGTTAGAAGATCCTCTCCTTATTTCCGTTATTTCCCCTTTTGTGGTTTTTCATATTTCCTTTTATTCTTGTTACCTTTTCCCTTTTTTAAAAGAAAATATTAATTGTTTACTAATTTCATGGGATATGTATTATCTCTCATCAGCAATAGAGTATCAGATAACTCTATCCATCAAGTCTTAGACAGATATCATTATATGTTTATCATAATTAAAAGCAGTCGAGCACCCATTACATTAAAATCATAAATCCGCCACTGCTTGCTCCTTGACCTTGTAATTAGACACAAAGTAAAATCACAACGATAAACTTGCTCATAAACCACAGAAAGATCAATTTATATAAGTTTGTGTATTTGTTACATTCTCAATTCCCGATTCGATAATATTAAGCGCAAAACTTATTCGATCTGTTGAAGACATAATTTTTGGTCTCGACTTCAAAATTCTTAAACATAAATTGGGTCGATCTGTTGAAGACATAATTTTTGGTTTCGACTTCAAAATTCTTAAACATAAATTGGGGTCCCAATTTGTGGGACCAGTATTGCATGCTTTAGTGAGTAAATCCGAAGAGATTTTATGTATATTTGGAGTGGTTTGTGAAGAGAGGAAGACGAGAGGTAAAGAATGTGAGAAGAAGGAATAAATTGATTGAAGAAGCCATGGTTGCAAGTGAAGGACAAAAATAAGTTGATTTATAGTAAAAAGATGAAGATATTTTTAGCATCAATCGGTTTATATATTTACAAAATCAAATTATATAAAAGTAGTAAGGTGTCTATGGGGCTTGCCTTACATGTAGTAACTATACCACTTACATATCGAACAGATCTTACTCTCAATGGAGTCATTTCGATATGACCTAGGAACTTACAGAAGAACTCCGTAACGTCGGAGAGGGGTTTCGCCTCGAATCCATAGGGTCCTTGCAAAGATAAGAGCCATTGCGAGGACCATTGGCCCTCTTTCTTTCATTATAACAATCGCACCAGTGAGAAGCACGATTGCCTTCCCCTTTGAAATCGCGACCCAATGTAGTAGCTTGCTTGCCTTTGTCATGATGTCCATGGTTGTCGCCAGGTCTAGTGGGCTTAACCTTGGTGTATTTATGCGTACATCTAATTTAGGATTTATGTCGAATGTTTTTAGACATAGTAAAAGAATTGTTGTCCTTTGATTTGCCTTTTTATGATACTAGCTTTAGTGTACGTGCGTTGCACGTGTGGGACGTATCAATCAACACAAAAATATATAAAAAAACACGTTGTTGGCGCCGTACCTTATACATTGAATACACAACTATAAAAATTACATAAATATTACTCAATTAAAGAATTAGAGTTATTTAATAAATATTAAAAAAAAATTCTGAAAATGATGAATATTGATCCGATTAAGTTAGTTTAATGAAGGAATAGATCTTTTCCTACTTAATGCCTTAGTGGGACTCCAGGCTTTGCCTTCAACTACTGAAGTTATTAATTGTATGTCTACATAAAAAAAATAAGAATATTATAAGCGAATTGTTTAATTTATATAAGGTAAATTTATTTATTGATTTTACGTGCTAAATAATAGGACTCTTACATAGTTGTTCAACAAGGAAAGATTCAAAATACAAAGTTTTACTTTATTTTAAATTCTTAGATGTTTGAAAATAATTAAATGACTATTTCTAAATATTAGGAAAATAATTGAATAATTATATCTACATATTAGGAAAATAACTCAGTTACTATTTTATCCAATGTGAAATTAGTTTTCAAAGGATAAAAAAAGCGAACGACATTTCGGTAAAAGCATTCGTGCTTTTAATATAATATATAGATTTGGGGGAGCACTACAATATTTTACAAAAGAAAGAAAAAGAAATAAAAGAGACAAAATTAAAGAAGAAGAGAAGTTAAAAAATAAGAAATAAGATGGAATATGCCATTTGCTTACGCTATTAACGGGATTTTGCTGCTTGCAATCAAAAGTTTTATTTTCTTTTCTTTGTTTTTATTTATCTTTGGCTTCGGATAACAATTAAGTTTGTACGTAATTTTAAGGACACGTGATTTGGTTTGATACAAATAAGGGATAATAAAATAAAGACTAAATTCAGTAAATAAATTGAAAGAGAATGCAAACCACAAGTCTAGAATAACTTGGCCTCGATTGATTTCTTTAAGATGGATAAATATAAATCAAATGAATAAAGAAATAATAAGAGCAGGCTTTTTTTCTGTATATTGATAATTGTTTTCTGAAATCCTTTTACAATTGCGCTACCCCTTTATATAGGGAGGGGAATAATTCTTATACAAGGTAAAAAATCTATTTACAAGGTAAAATATACTTTGATTTACTGATTTCAACGTCCTTGCTGATTTCCGCCATGATATTTACGTATCACGGGATTTCTGGTTCTTCCGCTTCGCAAATCTGATAATTTTATCCTATGACATTTTACCCTAACTGACCTCAACGATCTCATCTCAGGTATTATGGCTTCGAGTTCCGTTTCGATGATGCTCGGTCTCGATTTTCGATCCTTGATGCCTCGATCCCGGCCTATCGAGCAGTAGTTATAATTGACACTAACCGTATAAATTCGAACCCGATTTATCCCTACACAAGTTGCCAAGTTCGACCCCATACAGTTTTCTTCCAATTTTATTAATTTTTAATCAACAAAAAATTAAGGTTCAAATATACTCCACGTTAAATTATATATCCAATAGATCAAGTGCAGTTTTGATATTTTTTCGTATTTTCAATTGGCATATAAAATTGGCGCATGTTTTTGATACCTGAATATTTAATTAAACACCCAAATCCTTTATAAACTTTAAAAACCATAGATATATAATTTTATATGGTACTGTATGGGTTGGAGTTGGATCTTAGATTGCAAGTGTGGTAATCTAAACTTTATTTTTCGCCTCATTTATTTTAGTGGAGTTGAGTTAAATCCTATCGGGTAGGTCGTGATTTTTGTACCTTTTGAGGCGGATGATTTTTCACGTTAAATCTTGTACTTTTTTACTTATCTATGTTTACGTTTTTTAGTACATAACTAAAAAACCAAGAACATTCGGAAAATTCTAGGAAGCATTTAAATTAACAACATAGTAAATTCCACCGAGATTATCTCTTACTATGAAATAAAACTAAGAAAAATAAAGTTTACGGAAAAAATTTATTTCTTTGTACCATATTTGCATGCTGTAGTGAGTATGTGTATTTGTTGCATTTTTAATTCCCGCTATAGTATTCAATACAAAATTTACTCGATCTGTTGAGAAAATAATTTTAGGTTTCGACTTTAAAATTTTTAAACATAAGTTTGGATCCCAGAATTTGTCACCAGATTTGCATGCTGTAGTGAGTATGTGTATTTGTTGCATTTTTAATTCCCACTATAGTATTCAATACAAAATTTACTCGATCTATTGAAGATATAATTTTTGGTTTCGACGTTAAATATTTTAAACATAAGTTTGGATCCCAGAATTTGTCACCAGATTTGCATGTTGTAGCGAGTATGTGTATTTGCTGCATTTTTAATTCCCGCTATAGTATTCAATACAAAATTTACTCGATCTGTTGAGAAAATAATTTTAGGTTTCGACTTTAAAATTTTTAAACATAAGTTTGGATCCCAGAATTTGTCACCAGATTTGCATGCTGTAGTGAGTATGTGTATTTGTTGCATTTTTAATTCCCGCTATAGTATTCAATACAAAATTTACTCGATCTGTTGAGAAAATAATTTTAGGTTTCGACTTTAAAATTTTTAAACATAAGTTTGGATCCCAGAATTTGTCACCAGATTTGCATGCTGTAGTGAGTATGTGTATTTGTTGCATTTTTAATTCCCGCTATAGTATTCAATACAAAATTTACTCGATCTGTTGAAGTTATAATTTTTGGTTTCGACGTTAAATATTTTAAACATAAGTTTGGATCCCAGAATTTGTCACCAGATTTGCTTTAGCGAGTATATCCGAAGAGATATTTTGTGTTTTTAGAGAGGTTTGTGAACAGAGGAAAATGAGAGACAAAAAGAAGACTGACGAGAAGGAATAAATTGCTCAAAGAAGCCATGGTTGCAAGTGAAGGCCAAAAATGAATTGATTTATAATAAAAAAGATGAAGATATTTTTAGTAACAATCAGATTACATAGACTCAAATTATATATTTAGAAGGTAATTAAAGGTAGTTTTATTTAATAATAATAATTAGTAACTTAGCTTAAATGAAAAGTTCACAATGGGGTATCCATCAAATTTAAATTTAGTTAGTCATAATTTTGTAGAGATAACACCACATAGCCACTCTAAAGGGCTGTTATTTAGGAATTATTGAGTTTGTTCTGAATTTCAATTTTTCAGAACAAAAATGTCTCAAAATTATCCTGAAGTTAAGATTTTTTGTTTTAAATTAGGATAAAATAAGTCGGCTAATCTCTAAATAGTATCTCTAAAAATGACTATCTGTGCACTTGCCCCCATAATTTCATCAACCATGTCTTCAACAATAATCTCACTAAGAACACACATTATATCTGTTCAAAAAAACTATTTTTCAACACAAATTCAAAAAATATTTTTTTTTCAAGTTTCAACTAAATCTATGTCTGGACGCCTACTCAATAAATGGTTTGTTTTTCTTTAATTTGTTGATCAACTGTATCAGCAAAATTTACAGGACTAAAATATTTAATGTATTACTTCCTTCTATCTCAAATATGATCATTTTAGCAAATTAAATTTGTTTGAAAATATTTAATGTTTTTAAAACTAAGATATCATTTATTATCTTTATTTTTCTAAATTTATCATTAATTTTTTAATTAGTAAAGTGTGAATTAAGTGAAAATTTAAGAGAAAGATAAATGATAATTTATACAAATATTCTTATGAATAAGGATATTAGATATCATTTTAGAAATTGTGTAAAAAACTTAAAAGATATAACTTATTTATATTTTCTTTGAGTTGATATCAATATGAAAAATACTTTTTCTTTTCCTGTCTGCTCTTTTCAAAGCGAGCGAATTGCATATAGAGATCCTTAGGGACTTATAGTTTAATTATTTGAAACATACTATTTATAACGATGATATTGTAATATTCGACTATTGAAATCCTTCTACACATATAACACCTTTTTTGTCACGTTATACAAGATGGTTAAAGTAATACCTAACGTTTTTGAATTGAATCAATATTAAGTTGTTTCTAGTGAATCTAGTGGTTTTATGTAATTTTTTTAATATATAAATTTTATTTCAAAAATTTAAAAATTTAATATTTAAATTTTTGGTCAAAACTCTCAAAATTCAATTAATCGAAATCTTGAAGGTGAATTTTCACCTCTACCTGAGAGGTAGATTAATAGCTTTGCCTTTCCTCATCCCATTTTTTTCTCTTTGATCCCACGCGAAGTAAGCCTATGGGTTGTTTCGAAGCTTAGTAGCTAAAGCATACTTGCGTGTTAAAGGGGCGGATTTGGGCTGCTAAGTGGAACCAAACCATTCAACTTACCATTTTCACTCTCCTAGGGTGCGATCGTAGGAAGCTCTATTAGCGAATGCAATTTTCCGCTCGATAAGACTGATCATGCCCTGCTGCTTGACTTGGAATCAAACTAGCCTA
Source organism: Nicotiana obtusifolia (assembly GCA_002018475.1). Taxonomy (NCBI): domain Eukaryota; kingdom Viridiplantae; phylum Streptophyta; class Magnoliopsida; order Solanales; family Solanaceae; genus Nicotiana; species Nicotiana obtusifolia. The sequence goes on along the minus strand of MCJB01040591.1, from coordinate 86,659 downwards.
TCATGCCCTTTCTTCATTCCTAGATTCTTTCTCTTTACTAGAGCCAAGACTGTACGAGGAGAGAAAGATAATCCGAATTGTATCAAACAAATTGGGATGAAGAGACTATTTGATTTTTCTTTTCCATTAAAAAAAAAGAGCAGATATTTTGATTTTGGTTTTTTTTTTTTTTTTTTAAACCCCTCCCAAATTAGAAGGATCTATAGTGTTTCCACACTTCCCCTCCGGCGTGACTCGAACGCAGGACCTAACGATCGTGGGTGGAAATATTTTTACCTACTAAGCAAGCCTCATGTAAAAAAATTTCACAGAATGAATCTATAAAGCAAAAAGTAAAGGCGATTCTTTAAGCAATTCATGTGAATGATTTTAATACTTAAAATAGTTTTGGTAGAATGTGCAAAAGATATTTTACAAATGGGGCTAAAGGGTCAACACAAACAGCAAAGCCAAAAGCCCTTCAGAAACTAACAAAAAAATGGAAAAGGGAAATTGCCAACACTTCTACTAGTCCCTACTCTACTGTGTGTGTATGTGTGAATAGAGTACAACAACACCATCGATAGCCAAAACTCCGAGCTTTCTCTCTCTTCAATTTCAGGTTTGCATTTTCTCTCTCTACATCTTGTTCTTTTTTCACAGTTTATTGATAAAACTTTAGGTTTACAATTAGAACCTTTATACTATACAATTGTAAGCAGAAGTGGAGCCGAAATCTGAAGCTTATGGGTTTCAGATTGTAATCCAAGTTACTGTACTGTTCTAAATTAATAATTTGTAGCATATTCAATGAATATTTTAAGACAAATACATAGTTTGAACCAAAGCTACTGTGTTCGACCAAACCGGTACCCTGACACTCTAGCTCCGCCCCTATTGTAAGGTTTTTTTATTCTTCTTAGGTTGTTTTCCTTGTGGGTTTTTGTAATGCTCTTTATAAAGATTTTTTTTTCCCTCTATTCATGCTAGTGCATTTTCTTCTTGTTTTTTGCTTTGCTGCTATTTGGGCTGTGTTAACGTTAACTATGAAAACTGTGACCTAGTTTTTGGAGTTTGACAATTCATATCTGTTGGTAACTTTATATTATTGAGGATTGGAAACTCTTTGCAGCTACCCTTTACAAGTTTCCTTAAATCATATGCAGTGGCGAAGGTAGAAATTTCGCTAAGAATGTTCAAAAGTTAATGTATATGTATAAAAAGTAATATTCGATGTATATTAGTAGTATAATTTTTCCGGAGAACGTGTATAAATTTTTTTTTCGGTAAGGGTGTTCAATGGAAGAGGAAATCCACATAGGTGATAACTACTAGTTAGGAATAGGTTTTAGACTTGCTAGAGAATTTCTATTATTATTATTTCTATTATTTCGGTGATGATGATATGAGTTGAGCTAAATGAAAAATTGAGGATTCATATCACCCGCCCCAACTTGTTTGGGACTGAGGCGTAGTTGTTGTTGTTTGTGTACAAGTGACCACCTATCGGTCACTGTAGGTAGCTCCGTCCCAATATTCATATGTGCTTCTTGTTTTCTGTTTTGTTTTTTACAGGGGCTGAAATAAAATATTGGGCTGAATTTTCAGATATTATTTAGGTGGTTGGTTGTATTCTTTTATTCCCGGGATAATTAGATTAGTTTGAGTTGAGTGTGGGATTTTGCTGTTATGGCTACTTGTACATCAGCTGTGTTTATGCCTCCTGATACGCGACGGTGTCGTGGAGCATTGACTATTCTTGGTGGAAGACTTTGCGCCTTGAAAATGCAAGATGAGAAGATTGGATTTTTGGGAGTTAACCAAAAAGGTAGTTCAAGTTTGCCTCAATTCAAGTGCTCTGCCAATTCCCATAGCGTCAACCAATATCAAAATAAAGATTCATTTATGAATTTGCATCCTGAAATTTCGTTGCTTAGAGGCGAAGAAAGCTCGAGCGGAAATGTAACCGAGAGCTTGATGGATTCGTCACGCTCGAACAATTTTAATGAGGCGAAGATCAAGGTGGTTGGTGTAGGAGGTGGCGGATCGAATGCGGTAAATCGCATGATTGAGAGTTCGATGAAGGGTGTAGAGTTTTGGATTGTGAACACTGATATTCAAGCAATGAGGATGTCACCTGTAGCGGCTGAGCAACGACTGCCGATAGGTCAAGAACTTACAAGGGGACTTGGTGCAGGTGGTAATCCAGATATAGGGATGAATGCTGCCAACGAAAGCAAGCAGGCGATTGAAGAAGCTGTCTACGGCGCAGACATGGTTTTTGTTACTGTAAGTTCAGCCTTTTTTAAACTTGATTACTTTATTGGAAAAAGGAGTTTGCGGTTATATGAAATTTACCTTATCCTTTCCTTTGCTTCTTTTCCGTTCTCTGGTCGTCAGAAGTTTTGAAGGGGAGCCTTGACGTAAGTGGTAAAGTTGCTGCCATGTGACCAGAAGGTCATGGGTTCAAGCCGTGGAAACTGCCTCTTGTAGTAATGCAGGTTAAGGCTGCGTACAAATGACCCTTGTGGTGCGGCCCTTCCTCGGACCCCGCGCATAGCGGGAGCTTTGTGCACCAGGCTGCCTTTTTTTAATTTTTTTAAATTGTATAGCAATTTATGATTTTGTTCTATCCGCCTATTGCCTTCGTATTGCATATGCTTCAAGCTTGAGGAGAATGAGTGGAAGAAGGAATCATATCGATTTTGAAATAAAACACGAGTATCTTAAGCCAGTAACGCTACCTTAAACAAACTTGAAGTATCTGTTACAATGAAATACTCCTTGTGTTCCATTTTATGTGTTTCTTTCAAACTTGAAATATCTATAACAAAGTAAATGTACTTCATGAGAAAGGATCAGGTTTTACTACATCATCCTTACAAAGAGTTACTAAACTTTTAAATCCTAGAAAAAAATGGATAAATGAATGAGAGGCTACATTGGTACAAGGATAAATGGATGGTAACTGAATTGGTGATTGTAGCATGGCCAGATCTTAGTATCAGTAAAGTCCCATACCAAGCTTTTATGAACATTAAATGATGTTCGAGAGTCACAGTTAAAATTCTTATTGGGAAGAGACATTTTTCAGCATGCTCATCAAAAAGGATGTTTTACCCTAGAAAAAGAAAAGGGCAGCCCACTACACCAAGCTTCCGTATTCACGTAGGGTCGGGGAAGGGCTGCATCCCGAGGAGTGTGATATAGACGGCTTACCTAACGCTAGCATTAGTGGCTGCTTCAACGGCTCGAACTCGTGACCTATAGTCACATGGAGACAACTTTACCGTTGCTCCAAAGCTCTTCATGTTTTACTCTCCCACTTTTGTTTCTTCCTCATATGTGGTCTCCAACATGTTATGTGCAGGCTGGAATGGGTGGAGGAACAGGAACTGGTGCGGCTCCTATAATTGCAGGAACTGCCAAATCAATGGGTATCTTAACTGTTGGTATTGTTACAACCCCCTTTTCTTTCGAGGGGCGAAGAAGAGCAGTTCAAGCCCAAGAAGGGATTGCTGCTTTGAGAGAAAATGTCGATACTCTAATTGTCATTCCAAATGACAAATTGTTGACAGCTGTTTCTCCATCGACCCCAGTAACTGAAGCTTTTAACCTGGCTGATGATATTCTTCGGCAAGGAGTTCGTGGTATTTCTGATATAATTACGGTAAATATCTATTTTCCCCTGCTCCTTTGTGTAAACTGAAAGATGTATATGAAGTAAATACTCTAATGAAGTTTCTAAGTCATTGACAGGCTTAGCCGGATTTGTATATCGTTTCTGTGTATTTGTGCTATTTACAATCATTAGTAAAACTTTTTTTTATTAATATATATATTCATATTCACACTGTTTCTTCTTGTTATGCTGCTAAATTATTTTTGCCTTTTAATAGATGCTCTTCACATGCTGTCCAACTTTGATTGGCCTAATGCATGCCCTAGAATTGATTTTAATCAATCAATCAACTATGTCTTAATCCCAAACTAGATTTGGTAATGCCCTAAAATTGATTTAACGATGCTTAGTTCCTTCCTTTGGACAAACTGGCCCGTAACTACAATAAGACTTGATTGGGGAAGTTTACCATTTATTTGGTGATAGTGGCGGGGAATGGCGACCTCGGTAATTCAGTGTATAATTTCTCCAAGTATTCATGTTTCTGCATTTTGTTTAACCTTTTCCAAAAGTCTGCCATTGTCACCTCATCATTTCTCAGTTGTGTTTTATCCAATGTTTTGAACCAATTGGATTGCATAATAAATTTTTCTTAAGTTGCATATATCTGCATGAATTACAGATTCCTGGGCTAGTAAATGTGGATTTTGCTGACGTGCGTGCTATTATGGCAAATGCTGGTTCCTCTTTAATGGGAATAGGAACTGCTACGGGTAAGTTCAGAAAGCTATTTCTGATAGTTGTTGGCACTAAGCCAATTCTCTTTGTTGGTTTCCTTTTAATTTATGATGTCACGTGATTTAGAGTCCGTCTGTGTGATGTGATGATGTGGCCTACTAAGACACACAGACACGATTAAATGATTATTTGTGCCCTTAAACAAAAAAAATCAATGTGTTGTAGCTGATCTAAAGAGTTTCTGTAGTTTCAGAATTTATCCATATTGTCTAAACTCATTCTCGAAAAAAAATAAATTATCCATATTGTCTAAACTATGTGCTTTTACTTGAAAAGTTGTCCACCAATTGACTAAAATATTGTATTATGAGAAAGATTATTGTAATATACTACTATTGGAACTGAGCACATCTGACATGTTCCCGTTAGGGAAAATGGAAAAATGAAAGTTCTTGGAACTGAACACATCTGACATGTTTCTATGAGCTTCCTCCTATTATTGGATGCTATTTGGCTGCAGATTTAAGCTTCTTTTTTTTTTTTTTTCGGTTATTTGATAAGATAAAGATTTTATTGATCGGTACCAAGATGGTACAGAAAATAACTAGGAAACAAAAATCAGCCTACCACAATCTTCTTTCTAACAACTCCATGAAATCCATGTACTGATCTGAACTAACTAGTGGGATTGATTTGCACCAGAAATACAAATTTTGTAAACAAAAACTCTTAATTCTAGCAATTTGAGATCTCTGTCCTTCAAAACAAGCCTTGTTCCTTTCCAGTCATATTGTCCATAAGATGCACAATGGGATAGTTCTCCATATCTGCTTATCTCTTTTGATATCACCTGATGCTGCCAACCTGCCAACAACCCCTTCACATTCTGAGGCATCACCCTTGCAATACCACAAATATTTAAGAATAACTCCCAGCATTCTCTAGAAAATCTGCAGTGGAGGAACAAATATTCAACTGTTTCTTGATTCTCTTGACACAGGTAGCATCTGTTACATAGGGAAAACACTCTCTTTTGCAGGTTATTATGAGTTAAGCATGCCTCCCAGGTGGCAACCCATCCAAAACATGCTACTTTCACAGGAGCTTGTCTTCCATATCATCCTCCCTGGCCAAGAAGTATCGCACTGTCCTGATTGCTTTATCAACATATTGTAGCAATTCTTGACTGAAAATTTCTCCAGCCAGATTAGAGTATCCATCTTACTATGATCAATATAAACTGATCTCAATTGCTGAAGCAGCTCGCAAAATTCTACTATTTCCCAATCACTCAAATTTCTCCGGAAGACAATCTGCCAACCAGAACTAGAATGAAACTCAGCAACAGTACCATCCTTATTTGTTGAACAATCGAATAGAGTAGGACATTTATTTTTAAAACAATCATCTTCAACCCATAAATCTGTCCACAACCTGATTTTTACTTCATTTCCCACGTCTAATCTGGTAAACTGACTAAACTCTCCTACTTATGCTCTTCCATATTCCCCCATTTACAGTTCTCCACCCTTCCTTTTTTCCGTAGATGGCATTTATCAGCTTTTTCCAATCTTCCTTACCTTCGAAGCTATACCTTTCTATTTGCTTTTTTGGCATAGCTTGCTAATAATAGTGATTGATGGTCCATTTCTTGCTGGAACCTTTCTTACTTCTGGCTTTTCCTCTTGCGGAAAGTTGAACTATGCACATTTTCTGTATCTCCCAAATAGTTGTATTTAGTAGTGAGGCTATTGCTGCTAACAAGATATGTTTTTTTGTCAAGAATGGATTGATCTGTTGATACTGGTACTAACTAGTCAAGCAGAGAAATTATATTGTTTGTTGACGTCACAGGAAAGACCAGAGCCAGAGATGCAGCGTTGAACGCCATTCAATCTCCTTTACTGGACATTGGTATAGAGAGGGCTACTGGAATTGTGTGGAATATAACTGGTGGTAGTGATCTAACATTATTTGAGGTACCCAACTATTCTCTCTTGCTCTCGCTCCCTCTCCACTGATGCACTTAATAATCATCCATAGATTACTTGAGGTACCCAACTTTTTTCTCATTGACTGAAGAAAATAGACATATATTACATTATGAAGAAAAGATTCTGCAGTAAAAGCCTTTTACTTTTTGCAGTGGTCATTTTCTGTTGAAGATATGTATGACTGTGTGAATTTCCTTATGTTATTTTTTCTTAAAAAGTAAATAAGAGAGAAGCTTTATTTAAAGGCCCGTGGGGGTTGTAGAAAATCAAATGGCCTATGCTATTCTTGATATAATTCTTGGACATGATTCCTCTGAAGTTGTATCCTGAAAGGGGCGCAAGATTATAAGTCATTATCCAATTTAATGGCTATAAAACCACAATATAATTTCCAGAAGTTAGAAATTGCATATATTATGTAATAAAAGTAAGTTATAATGTTAAACTTACAGACTTCCTACGAGAGTCACGATGTTTGAACAAAACTTTGAACTGTAAGGAAGAAATTGGTTTTCATGCTCTTAGGTAAAGTATATCTTGAAACTCTCTTTATCTTATGTTAGATAGGGAGAGTTTTATGCAGTGTCTTTGTACCTTGAGTTATTTTAGTTGTATATCATGAGTTTTAATTTGTGAAATAGATGATATAATTTGTGAATAGTTACTTCCTCTGTCCCGATTTATGTGTCGTACTTTCTTTTTAGTCTGTCCCAAAAACAATGTCATACTTCCTTATTTAGAAATAATTTAACTTTAAACTTCCTGCGTACCTTAATAAAATGATTTACAGTCACACAAATATTTATGGTTTGTTTTAGATCACAAGCAAAAGTCTATCTTGCTTTCTTAAACTCCGTGCCGAGTCAAATGCCGCCACATAAATTGGACGGAAGGAGTATTAATTTTGGTGGCATTTTAAGCCATGACCAGGATTACATATAAATATGAAACATCTGTACTAGTGGTGTTATGCTCTGATTTTCATGTGTTTCCACGTCCGAGTTCAAAGCCTTTCCTGACCTCCAAGTTTCAAGTTTGCAGAAAATTTATCTTTTTCCTTGTTATGATAATGGTGTCATAGTATGCATTCAGTATTTTATGTCCGTGGGCGTACCCGGAACAATGCTAATTTCTGGCTTGTCTAATTCGTGAAGTCAGCTTTCATATCCTTACATGTCCTGTTTGCACTTTACTAGGTAAATGCCGCAGCAGAGGTTATATATGACCTTGTGGATCCTAGTGCGAACCTTATTTTCGGGGCGGTGATAGACCCATCAATAAGTGGACAGGTATGTTAGCATCTCTCACTAGGCTATAATATTCTTTGGTGACATGATTCTTTGCGGATTTTGACATGCATCACTGCTACAACGTATTCAGGGTTGGGGAAAGCGAGCGCTTCAGCGCTTAAAGCGTGAAGTGACTCGACGCGAGAGGGTTGGCGTTTCAGAGAGGGTAGCGGACGCAACTTCACTGAAGCGTGCGCTTCTGTAGAAGAAGCGTGTAGCGATAAGAAGCGAGAAGCGATAAAGCGTGCGCTTTAGCTTTTTTTGAGTTTTAAAGGGTTGTATTTTAAAGAAAAATAGAAGCTGCTACTCAGAAGAGGCAAAGAGTTTGGGAGCTTTTTAAGGGATTGCTAGTAAAAGAGAGAAAAAGGAGGACACTGTGTGCAGGGTGCAGGTGGTTAGCACCAGAGATAAGGATGAAAAATAAATCTTGTTATTTATGTGAATGTTGAATTTGGTACTGAATGTAATTGTCCTAAGGGTTACAAAATAAAAAGAAAAATCAGAGATTAAGAAAATGGATGGCACAAAATTAGGTTGACAGAATAAATGAAAAGTCTTCAAGAAATTATAATTATATTCTCAAAGTACGTCTCAACCGAGATTGCAAGAATCTGATATCATGCAGAAAGAGAACAGGAAGAAGAGAAAGTTGTTGAACAATCAAGAGAATTATAGAGATAATCAGTTCCATTCTATTCTTCCTTCTACAACTTTCTCTTCCTCATTATTACTTTTTTACATGGTATTAGAGTCTTTACTATATTCGTAAACACCTGAACCTACGAGGAGGCAGCCTTATGGCTCCTTGCCTTCCAACATTTTTCTAATTGGTCGATTAAGTGCTTAAAGTTGGAAAACAGAAACAAACTTGCCTTCAAAAAAACTGCGTTCTTCGCCGTACCGTTGATGTGAAATTTTTGTTCCGTTGAAAAAAAACGCAGCAGATGTAAACATTGGCTTCATTTTATACATCATTTTTTGTTTATCAGTTCATGACAAACATGAGTAGTTTCTAATTTTGCAACACAAAAGATCTTATTATCACTTGTCATTCTCATGATTTATCATCATTGTACATTTACCGTGTTATGAATGAACTAACCGTTAGGGTACTTGAGCCTATACTAGTATACCGTACTTGAGCCTATACTATTATACCCTAGTAATGGATGAGCTCTTTAGTAGTATATAGGACGAGGTTGTGTTAATTAATAAGCGAGCAAATGAGCCAATGAAATTATAGAGAGGCAATATATAGTGGGAGGGTCGTATGATAAGTAGAAGTGTAATACAGAAAATATGCATTACAACTTTAGCTCCCACAAGAAGAATGCGGTGAAGTGAGATTAGACAGATTGTGGTTCCTAAATGCGAACTATTGAGCATCTAGACTCGAAGCTTCCAAGAGAATGACATAATAGAAGATGAAGAACCACAAAAGTAAAATAGGATCAATAAAATGGAGGAATACAACCACCCAAGGGTGTAGCCTAGTGGTCAATGAAGTGGGTGAGAACCATGAGGTCTCAGGTTCATATCCCAGCGGAGGCAAAAAAAACTAGGTGATTTCTTTCCATCTATCCAAGCCTTGGTGGATAGAGTTACCTGGTACTTGTTGCTGGTGGGAGGTAGCAGGTATCCTCTGGAATTAGTCGAGGTGTGCGCAAGCTGGCCCGGGCATCACGGTTATTAAAATTTTTTTGGAGGAATACAACTGGGAGTGCTGTCCATATGAAAATACCTACCAAAGTGAAACTAAAGCTCTATAAAACAATTTTGAGACTAGCAGTATTATATAGCAGTAATGTTGGGTATCCACTAGATGAATGCCGTTGAATGCAAACGTTAACAAAGAAACAGAATATAATGAAAGTAAAGATCCATATATACAAACTCAACTAGTTAGATTTAAAGCTTAGTTGTCACAATTGCATTGGGTTTGATGTATACCAAGAGTATTTTAAATTTGGTTTTGAGGCTTATATATTAGTGTAGGGATTAGATGAGATTTAGAAAACATCTAGTTGTAGATATCTCTAATTTGTCTCAATGTATTGAGACGTAGAAGATCAGTTGATTTTGGTACTTTTTAACTACTATGAAGTTGTTTCCCCTGAAATCCTAACAAATTTACATTTCTCTTCTTGGTCAATCTCATCATTATCCATGTGATGCAGGTCAGCATAACCCTAATCGCCACTGGTTTTAAGCGCCAAGAAGAAAGTGATGGGAGACCTCTCCAGGTATTCCTCTTTTTCACCCTCTCCCTTCACATCTATGCTATATTTGAAAAACCTTAAGGGTCGTTTGGCTGCTGGTTGGGTAGGGAGTTATTCATGTATTAAAACTAGCATAGCTACCAGGTTCAGTAGCTTTTTCGATGCTTTGTATAAAATTCAGCATACCAAGTAGGGTGTTTGGTTATCATTTTACAATTCCACATAAATAAAACAGGTATAAGTTAGTCAATTCATGTACTGTATTATTTTATGCAGGGTAGAAGATGGACTAACTAAACTTTGCATAATTAAACCCTGCATAACTAATCTTATATAATTAAACCCTGCATAACTAATCCAATATAATTAAACCCTGCATAACTAATCCTTACATAACTCTAACCAGCAACCAAACGACCCTAAGTGTTGGTCATCCTGTAATGTATGTTTTATGGTGTTCGACTACAGGGGAACCAACTAACTCAGGGAGATGCCTCACTTGGAAGTAACAGACGACCTGCGTCCTTTTTGGAAGGTGGTTCAGTAGAGATTCCCGAGTTCCTCAGAAAGAAAGGGCGATCACGCTACCCAAGAGCTTAAGTTAGTCTGTTTTTCCTGTATGTATTACTTTCTTTCCCTTTTCTTGTTCTCCATAGAGTTCCATCTCTATCTTTCGACATGATAAAGCATGTGTTATATGTACAGGATCTTTGGTTATGCATCAAATATCTGAGTTTTTTCTCATGGAAGGCATAGTCCTTATCAGTTTTCTTGATAAAGTAGTTAAATGTCTGTTTTAAATTTTCTCCATTAGCAGTGCTTATACATATTAGTTTGTCAGCGAGTGTAATAAGCTGGAGATACTATCATAGGTTGATATTAGAGGCACAAGCAGTTTGGTAACTTTGTGATCTGTAAAGCTGCTGTAACATGGATATGCCGAGGGGAATTTGTGCACATACTTGTGATTTAGGATCTGTTTTTATACTCTATACTTAGTAGGTGATGTCTATATGTTGTTTACAACCTTCTTTTTTCCTCTTTTTTTTTTTTTTTTTGCACTAATACTGACATGGTACAACACTACAAAAATCACTCATTCGAATCGAATAGCTGAAACTACTATAACTCCTATTTTTCTGCTTTAAGAGAAGCCTTCTAGCTCGTTTTAAAGTGTTGAAGAGAGAGATATGACATTCTAAAGATAGTTGTTGAGGAAGCATCTGATTTCTAACTACGAGTCCGTTTTCAAGCTAACTGAATGCTTATCTGCTGCTAGTTCTGTTTCACTATCTGCTCTTACTGCTCTCGTTGCCGGTGTGACAGTCTGAGTAAACAGTGCTCTCTTTCCTGTTAGGTTACTTCTTTCCATCTGTCTAAGCGTTAGTGGACAGAGTTACTCAGTATCTGCACTGGTGGGAGGTACCAAGTACTCATTGTAATTAGTCGAGGTGCCTTGGCCCGGGCACCATCGTTGTTAAAAAAATACTGACATGGTTACATAGTTGAATTTGGAAGACTGTTTTGTTCACTGCTACAGATGAAAAACCCAAACATGAGTATTTAATTTAAACCATTTTTCTTTTTAAGTGGATATTTACTTTTATCCAAGGTATCTAAAGATATCTAATGAAATCATCTTTGGAATTTAGGTCTTACTCAAAGAGAGAATTCAAATATATGGAGTTCCTTTATGAATATTATATGGATGATCTGCAAGGACCATTACCAATCAAACTAAAGGTATTACACATAACTAACTTTTTGTTCTTAAAAATAATTGCATTTTAATTGAGTTATTGATATAAGAAAGAGGAAAATAAGTAAAGATATCTCGAATAGAATTAAATATTAAACGTTTATTCTTAATAATTATTGATCGGATATAACATAAAATATTCACTTCTATCCTTATTGTCAATTTGGAAAATTTCTCTTTTTTTTGGCCACTTGTTGAGGTTCGAATTCTTAGAGATATCTAAAACAGAATGTCAAACTCTCAGAATATGTAATTATCAATAAATATATGGGCTATTTTAGTGTAAATTCCAAATATTGTATACCATATTCGAAATTGATTTAAGTTAAATATGTTGATTGCATACAAAATATTTACGTCGTTAGTGAAGTTTTACTTAAAATAATAGGTTAATTTTCATTTTTACTGGAGTTACGTTGTTTTAGATTAATTACTTCATAATTAACTTTAGTATAAATATCTTTTACATGCTTATACCCGTCCTTAGGATAAAGGCTCTTGTCTTATATTCCCCTAAATTTTAGTGGTATTCTAAAGTTACAATTTCGAATTGACTCGTAAATGAAATAAATAAATAAAACAGAAAGGACCAAAAATGCCCTAAACTATCGATTTTTTTTTTTAATGATTGTACTCCATTAATCTATTAGCTCCCTAAAGTCCATATCGGTAGTTTCAGGGGCAATTTGATGTCACGATCCGGATTTTTTTACCCTCGGAAGTCGTGATGGCGCCTACTAGTGAAAGCTAGGCAAGCCACTCAACCGAATTATTTATCTTGTTTTTATTTTTAAATTCATTACAACTTAAAATTAACAACTAATAAACAGTATAACTTAACGAGCGAAATAATAACGAGTGTCACATGTGAAGCCAAAAGAAAACGAAGAGGGCTTTAGGGAGCCAATAGATTGATGGCGGACAATAATAAAATAAATTTCATAGGTTAGGGACATTTTTTTTTTGTATCATAAAACTTTTATAAATTGGATAAAAATGAAAAAAGAGTTTGTGCATGTCTTTTCAACTTGCACAAGTGGCTTTAACATGAAAGATACACTTATCTGTGATATTATGTGTGTGTAATGCATATATAACGAGAGATGTGAATTTGAGAAAATATAAATATTTGATGTGACTTGGTAATATGCCCACAATTAGAGACAAGCCCATGTGATATGCCGTCGTAATGCCATTGCTTGACAAAGGGAAGTGGTAATTCTGGGAAAAAAGAATCATAAATAACTAGATTTATAACTGGTAATTGAAAAATAGTTACAATTTTAAAAATAATTAAAATTTAACGATTTTTTCATGTTAGATAAAATATGAACAAATATACCCTTTAAAATCCGGAAAAGTTTCAGCATAATATGTTAGAGTTAGAATTTTTTATTGAGATTTCTGCATAATATGCTGTAATTTTATAATATGCTGGAGTTTCAACATAATATGGTGGAAGTAAAGGTGTATATAGATCGGGTTAGTTCGGGTTTCCCAATTATCAAACCAAACCAATAGGCAGAGAATTGCAAAGCGGCCCATCTTATACCCATCTTCTCCTCTCGCCTTTCCCAATACAAATCTGAAACCCAAATCTCTTGATTCTTTCTCCATCTTCAGGTATTTGAAGAAAATGGAATAGCCTATTCCAGCGATCACCTTCTAGAATCACTCCAACATCTTCTCCTTTCACCCTTCCCTATACAAATTTGAAACCCAAATCCCTCGATTCTTTCTCCATCTTCAGGTATTTGAAGAAAATTGAATAGCCTATTCCGGCGATCACCTTCTAGAATCACTCCAACATCTTCTCCTTTCACCCTTCCCTATACAAATTTGAAACCCAAATCCCTCGATTCTTTCTCCATCTTTAGGTATTTGAAGAAAATTGAATAGCCTATTCCGGCGATCACCTTCTAGAATCACTCCAACATCTTCTCTTTTCACCCTTCCCTATACAAATTTGAAACCCAAATCCCTCGATTCTTTCTCCATCTTCAGGTATTTGAAGAAAATGGAATAGCCTATTCCGGCGATCACCTTCTAGAATCACTCCAACATCTTCTCCTCTTTCCCTATATAAATCTGAAACCCAAATCCCTCAATTCTTTCTCCATCTTTAAGTATTTGAAGAAAGAGGAATATATTTGGCCCTTTTCGCTAATAAGTACTACTATTTACATGACTAAATGCTAAAAAAATAAGTTATGCATGTTATCTAAATCATGGTAAAACTAGAAAATAGATATCCAACATAATTGTCATTCCTAGTACAATTGAATTGAATGTCTTTTATTAGCATTAGTATTGATTTGATTTTGATTTGAGATTTATTTGAGTTACTAATATTTATGTCCTATAAACTTATTGGAATTCAAATATTATAAGTTCAAGCTTGAAATAATACGTTAAGAAATATTTATAAACTATGCTACAATAAATATTTATGCATTAAATATATTAAAAACTTCTATACATGTAATGTATGTTGGTTTGGTTCGATTTTTTTTAGTTAAAATCAAACCAAATTAATTATGGTCGGGTTTTTTCCCAACATCAAATCAAATCAAACAAAATCATAGTCGGATTCTTTTCTCTCGGTTTGACTCGGATTATAGTCTGGTGCGATTTGTCGGTTTCCTTTGTACACCTCTAGCTGGAAGTTTATACGCAGGAGTTCCATGATCCTGCATAGTGTGCTGAAACTTTTCATGTGCTGAAGTTCCAACATAATATGTTGGAAGTTTATAAGCAGGAGCTCCATAATCCAGCATATTATGTTGTAACTTTTCGTATTTCAGCAAAATAGTGATTATTTTTCAATAGCTTTGCAAACACTAGTTATTTTTTAAATATCAGTTCAAAAATTGGTTAGTCTGTGCTATTTTACGGTAATCCCTCATAGAAAAAGAAAATCAAAATGGATAATGTATAACAATATAAAAAAGTAAATAGTAAATTCGATCGATTATTTGTATAAAGATTTTATTATATTTTCGGCTACAATTTTATTATATTGTAACCTTAAATATAACAGAGTAGTAATTATGAAGCCACGTCGAAGATGGACAAATTTGGATTTTTCTCCCGAAGCAAGGAGCTCTATTAAAGTCAAGAGTATTACAAAACGAGATGCTAACAGAAATAATATTAATTGCCGCAAAATATAAGAAATTGTTGTAAAATAAAAACTGTAAAGTAAATAAATCGAAGATAAATATAAAGAGAGATTGATATATATTCAATTTTAAATTCATTTTATATAATGAATTAAAATCTCCTCTATTTGTAGAAACTGCTGTGTAAGCTGCTTGTAAGCTGATATAGATAATTTTCTATTAGGGGTGATGTTTATACATAACAGAGTATCGAAAGGATAAACTCATTGTTGGATAAACTCATTGTTCCAGATGTAGATAATTTTCTAACGGAGGTGATGTTTATCCATAACGGGGTACCGAAAGGATAAAGTTCTTTGGGAGGCTTATTTTCAGTAGAGTACTAATAGATAAACATATTCACGGCGAAGTCTCATATATATATAAACTTCTTCAGAAAACTTATTTACAACAGAAGTATTAAATGAACATCCATAATATAATATATTTATAACAGAAATAACATATTGAAGATGTTTATAGTGAATGCGTAAATTTTGACCTTTTTCGAAATAATTTTTTTAATAACTACCAAAATAATTCTCTTATATGATGAGAGGGTTTTCAAGTTTTTCTTGAATAAAGTTTCAATATAGTTTCTTTCGTGTTTTCTCTTTTATTTCATTTTTATGAAGCATATATACATACATATTTATTTATTTTTAAATTCAATTATAAACTTTCAAATCTACAATTTAAAAGAGTGGTGAAAAGAGGAGGTAATAATTATTTTCACATTCTCAATCATTAGTCGAGCAGATACAGACAAAGTGGAAACGAAAATTGCTTATCAAGAAGTTAAAAGAGGGGTTGATTTTAGGAAAAAAAATACACCGGTAGCACCTTTTAAAAAATATTTAAGAAAATAATACTACTCTTTATTTATTCTATAAATGACAATTTATTTTACACTAATGACAGATAGAGATTCAATTACATTCTCTTATTTTTCATTACATTTCTCTCTCTTTTTTAACATTACGCCCATTTTATTCACTTAATCATTATGAAACTAATATATTAATACTACATATTCAATTATTCACTATATATATATATATATATTTGGTATAGCTTTTAGAGGAATGATGTGTATAATATTGTATTAATATAGGAGAAAAGGTAATATACATTATATAACTCAATTATATTATACTTTTATTGAAGTATAATATTATATATTCATGGTTAAATTTATTTTTAGTGGGTATAATAATGTATTAATGTACATAATTAAATTCAATATATGTTATAATAGTATTAAGATATTATATTACATAAACCTGGTATAATATTTTTTTTAGAAACGCCATGTATATACATACTTATGTAATAATATACATTTTGTGACCTTTTTAATGAGTAAGTCCTCCTCTTTTCGGTTGAATAATGTTTATATTGTTATAAAATAAAGACTGTAAAGTAAATCAATTGAAGACAAGTGTAGAGGAAGATTGATATATTTATTCGACTTCAAATTGATATATATATATATATATTGAAGTGAAATCTCCTCTATTTAGAGAAGAAAAGAAGCTGCTGTGTAAACTGCTACGGCAAGCTGCTGCATAAGCTGCTATTGTACCAGATATATCTGCTACCAGGGATAATATTTTTATAACGGAGTACCGAAAGGATAAGCTTATTTTATCCGATATAAATAATCTTCTACATAGTGTAATATTTATCCATAACGGAATACCGAAAGGATAAGCTTCTTCAGGAGGCTTATTTCCAATAGAGTACTAAATAGATAAATATATTTACGGCAGAGTCCCATATGGATAAGCTTCTTCAAGAAGCTTATTTATAACGAAATACTAAATGAGCATCCATAAATAACACTCCCCCTTGGATGTTCATTAAAAGATAATGTGCCTCATTAAAACCTCACTAGGAAAAATTTCGTGGGAAAAAAATCCTAGTGAAGGAAAAAGAGTACACATATTTAGTAATACGCATAACTAGTTGTCTCATTAAAAACCTTATAAGAAAAACCCTGTGGGAAAAACCTTAGTAAGGAAAAAAGAGTATAGCGTATTTTACTCCCCCTGATAAAAACCTTGTTTCAAATATTTAAGTCTCTGCATTCCAATCTTGTTAACTATCTTCTCAAAAGCTGAAGTTGACAAAGATTTAGTGAATAAATCTACCGGATTGTCACTTGAATGGATTTGTTGCACATCAATATTACCATTCTTCTCGAGATCATGTGTGAAGAATAACTTTGGTAAAATGTGTTTCGTTCTATCTCTTTTTATGAATCCCCCCTTTAATTGGGCTATGCATGCAGTATTGTCTTCGTATAATATTGTAGTTTTCTTTTTATCACATTCTAACCCATATTTTTCTCGAATAAAATGAATCACTCATCTCAACCATAAGCATTTTCTACTTGCTTTATGAATAGCTGTTATCTCAGCATGATTTGAAGAAGCAGCAACAATAAATTGCTTTGTAAAGCGCCATGATATGATAGTACCTCCAAATATAAACACATACCCGGTTTGAGATCGAACTTTATGGGGATCGGATAAATAACCTGCATCTGCATAACCAATACGATCTGCACCACCTTTGTTAGCATTAGCAAGATACATAAGTGCACTAATTGCATTGAGATAGAGTATTTCAGGACCAAGGAGTTCCTCATCCTCTTCTGGAAGTCGAAACAGATCCTTATTCACTTCAAGTGATCGAACATCCATTAGTGTACTTAATGGGTGCGCTTTGTCCATGTAAAAGCGTTTAAAGACCCTTTCTATATAGGCAGGTTGATGGATAAAGATCTCGTCTACTAAATATTCAATTTGCAGACCAAGACAAAAATCTATTTTTCTAAGATTTTTCATCTCAAATTCTTTCTTAAGATATTCAATTGCCTTTTGGAGCTCTTTTTGAGTTCCAGCAAGATATATGTCATCAACATAAACAGAAAGTATAATAAATTCTGATGACATTTTCTTTATAAAATACATGGACAAATAACATCATTTATGTAACCTTCTTTCAACAAATATTCACTGAGGCGATTATATCACATGCACCCAGAGTGATTTAAACCGTACAAAAATCTTTATAATTTAATCGAGTACATTTTTTGAGACTTTGTATTATATGCTTCAAGCATTTTAAATCTTTCAGGGATCTCCATATTGATTTAATCAAATGAGCCATATAGGTTATGACTTACATTTAAATGGTACAACATCTTTAGGTATCTGGACTACAGGCCCAATCCTCACAATCTTTTATAATATCGTGCACTATGTTGGATTAAATATATCGCTGGCGATCATTTTGTATCGGTTCCTAAGCAACATAACTTGCTGAGATCTCATCACTTTCTTTATTTTCAGGTACCTGGACTTTTTCTGGAGTTTCATGAAATGTTATGTCGTGAGCTCAGAGCTCATTTCCTCCTCACTATGATCATTTTGATCATTGGCTCCTATCATTTTTCAAGGGTTGTTACCCTTGGAACCGACCGGTTTACTACGCTTCATGCGTGTAGTAAACATTATCCTTCGGTGACTTTAATTTTAATAGGAGCATTTGCAGCTGAAATATGATATTTAATTTTGAATCTGCAAATGCTACTGGCATTTGACTTGAATTATCATCTAAGTGAAGATCATATTAATGATAAATCGATTCATATAGCATAATTTCCAGCTGTTTAGTTCATCCCCAAATGTTAGAAAAACTAATACAATCCCCAATCTTCTTTGAGAAACCTATCTTTGTGCATTGCGGTAGAGAAATTAATCATATACCACACATCAAAAGTTAGTAGATAGTAAAAATATTTGATTTCTGATCCTAAACCAATTGTGAGGGGAGGACTTATCATATATTGTTGGTCTGATACATACAAGTTCTGCTGTATGCAATTTAGAAAATCTTAGACCAACACATGAGACTTTGTTCTCATAAGCAATAGTTTAGCCATTAATAAAAGGTATTCAATGCTAAACTAGCTTGGATATAAACCAACATCATCAAGATGAACTATCTTGATTTCATAATCTGAAAATTATGCTCTTAATTAAGAAAAGCAATTTCAAATGCCAAACTGCAAGTTGACAATAATCACACATGTAACTATCTCATATATGCATATATAAGTAGTTCACATGATAGGTGAATGGGCCCATAATCATCTTTTATATATTCCAGAATTCAGGGGTCTTAGTCCCAACTTTAGCTGGTATAATCAATTTATTATGAGAACAAGCAACACAAGAGAATTCTTGAAAACTCTTCTAGTTCTTAAGTATATGCTTATCTGAATTCTCAAATAGCTCATTTAGAAATGGCAAATGAAAACTTCAAGTTTATCATGTATGTGCAATCTCTTAGTAAGCTTCTGGTTTACTATGACATAAATTGTTGCACTAGCAAACTTCTGATTTACTATCGCTACTTTTGTATCAGCGAATTTCTGATTTACTGTAGCTACTTTTCCCTCAGTAAAACTTCTGATTTACTGTGACTGCTTTTGCATTAGTAAACTTCTAGTTTACTGTGATACATGATATAGTACAAATTGAAGAATAAGGCGGGTCACTTCTCACATACATATTATTTTACCCGCTATGATTGTGGAAACATGGAGATTTTCAATCTTTCAATCATTTGTAGTCTTAATATGATAGCCATTTGTATTAGTAAACTTCAGGTTTATTACAACATATGTTTTGACCATAATCATATAATACGAATGACATATTTCTATATAAGCTCTTCGGGTGCCTTCAATTTATTGTCCACAATCAAATATTATTCAGGCACTACTTGTGTCATGTGTCTTCTAGACAAACAGTTAGCTCTTCAGGAGCTTTTGATAAATTTTGTGCTACCAAATATCGCTCAGACTCGTCTGATGTCATGAGGAAAAAAAATCATAATCAAATGAACAATAAAAAGACAATACTAAAATTTATCAATGACAAAATTTAAGAATCTCAGTATTTCTACCACCAACTTTGTGACAAATGTCTCCTTCAGGGAGAAACAACATTAACATCTGAATATTTTATATCCATTATTATTCTACCTCTTTAGGAGGTGAGTTGTGGTATTTACACTGCTTTATAATATTTTCCTATTTCAGGAGAAAATTTCAATTGTTTACTACTTCAGGGGCAAATTTGAAGTACGAAAGATTAAGGATATGTTCTCCCAATCATATTAACTCTTCTGGAGGTGAATTGTAATATATTTATGTAAAGAGCGTGTTTATATTTACGGCTTTATTAATATTATCACATTCACTTCAGGGAATGGATTAATATTTATCAAAAATTCTCATCCTTCATGAAATTGAATAAAATAATCTGAACGCGCATTAATTACATCAAATTGTGATGCTTCAACCTCTTTTAAAATATTTACTATTTCAGGAGCAAATCGAGGCGTGTATGTAATATAGAGAATATTTCTCTAGCTTATCTTTAGTTGTAACCATAGAAAGCCTAAATTATCACTTGTAGTGGTCATAGGCTGTCACGACCCAATTTAGGATTGTGACCGGCGCTTAAGAGCAAGTGCTCCCAAGTAAGCCTCATCGAAAATTTTACAGGAAATTGGACAGAGTTTCTCCTGTTTTTGGACCATCCCAAAAACTTTCTTGTCTCAAATCAACAATTAAACATCTTAATATTATACCAAACAATTGATAACTTGTCAATTAACCAATACAAGTCTCCACCATAACTAAACCACCAACTAACCACTAGAAATACTAATTTATCTCTAACTTTGATAAATGAGAACGATATTCAACATAAGACTATAATAACGAAAGAATACGCATGACACTAAAATAATGACTATGGAGCGACTCTAAGAGTTCAATGAAAAGACCATAATAATAAGTAAAATCTCTGCCCACGCGAACAAGTGCGAGGCTCACCGAGAAATATCAACCTGTGCGCTCTAATTAACGAGATCCTCGCCTGCGTCAATTGCTGTTTATGTAAAAAAAATTAGCGGGGAATGAGTCGCTAGCTCAGTGATTTATAACACTTAACCACAACTGTTTTATTTGGGGACAAGTCAGAAACATGCTAGTATCTCAAAGAGAAAATAACATAAAAATGCCCTTCAGAAACAATAAATAATTTCAGTCTCATCACGCTTTTCTTGTAGTAAAATATAATTAACAATTCAGTAATAAGCTCGGTAACCACTGTATAATATCAGTATTCATATTTTGGGAGGATTCAATAAACGGATCATGTAATCGGTAAAACTGTGGACTTCTTTACCAGAAGTCATATATAACGGTAGTCCCTACTCGGGGGAAATCGGTAAAGGTATGCTAGTTCTACCTTCCCACTAGCGAGGGCTATAATGGTAATCAGTAATTACAAGGTGCACCAGGTCTAACGAACCCGTTGTTAGCTACGGGATCCTTTAATGTCTACTCCTATTTATACTTGCTTTGTAATTCGTATATACTCGTAGAAACTATTTTAAAACAATATAGGGCATTTCAGTTCTTATCAAATCATCTAATTTCTTTTCGATAATAGTAAATTCAAGTAACGGTAAAACAGATATAGTGATAACGAAAATATTTAAAATCACGGTACTCAACTCAAATAACTACTTCGGTTTCATATCGAGTAAAAGACATGTCCCACATGCAACTCAAAATAATCGGTAACATATTCATATTAAAAATCATGTGTAAGTCATGCAAGTTATGAAAACACAAATTGCGGTAAGATTACTACTCATAATATTCGTGCCGAATTATCCAAATGCGTTACCTCAAGCAATATGTAGGACTTCCTTCGATCGGTCTATAATCATATCATAGTAATCTAATGTTAACTTCCTTGTTTAGACTAATTCATAACTAATTTAGAATATGCAACTCTCAAAGTTTCATATTTGGCCATCAATTTGCCAAATCATATTTATCCATTCTATGAGAAATTCAACTAATTCATAATCTATAAATTTATCCAATATAATATACTCTGTAATTCATGAAAAATCTTATGGATTTCTCTCAATCTTTTAACCTTCTCGTTAAAACTCGGAATCTAATATAACCAATATTTATTCAATCATGCGTGGAATTATGTATTTAAAGCTACTTCTGTTTCTAAAGGAGAAAGGATACATGTAATACCTGGAGTTTATCACAAAAATACACCAGAATTTTTTTTATTTTTATGCCTTTTTCTCCACAAAATTCCAGTGAGAAGCTATCCAAAATAAAGAGCAGTCAATCTCTACTACTCGTTCCTTCTGTTTTGCCGTAGCAGTTCCTTTTCCCCTTCCTTTCCCTTTTTTTTCCCCTTGTCTTCCTTTCTTTGCTCGTTTCTTTTTCTGTTTTTCGTTTTCCTGAAGCTTTTTGCTTCGTCGTTCTCCCAACCCTTTTCTTCTTTTTCCTTTTTTTGCCAGATTTTCATCTGGTGGCTTCAGCCCTTTTGTTTGTTTTATATATATATATATATATATATATATATATATANTTTTTTTTTTTTTTTAAAATCCTACTAGGCGAAGGACATGAATCCCCTTTTTGTTTTAGTTTGACTAGGTTTTCTTCATTTTTGTTTTATTAGTTTAATTTGTTTCTTTTTTTTTTTTAATTTAAATTATTTTCTAAATGTCTAATATATACTCACTTAAAATATTGGGATATTACATTGGCATATACCACTAACAAAATTTAGTTACAATAAGATATACGAAACATTACTACTTCTTGCAGTCGTACTCTGCTAGAGTTCAAATAAACCATAAAATTAAGCCATAACAAGACTTAGAAAATATTGCCACTACTGGTGACTATATATTTCTTGCAGACTCTGCTAGAGTTTAAGTGGATCTAACAATGTTATCCACTTTGTAATCTTTTATGAAGATGACAACATGATGAAAACAAGTATATAAAAAAATAGTTGTTATATGCTAATATTTATACAGAGCACGTACCAAACAAGTTGATTCAATATCCATTGTCTTCTTAGCCTTCAAATTGGTATTTCAAATCACAATATACCTGCAAGTCCTGCATCACTAGTTGCTTAGAATTAGCACGTGATGGACATAGATAATAAGCATAATTTTTCAAGCTCATGAAAGAAATCAAATTAAAATTATAAATTAATAAGCATTACCTTTGAGAAATGACATCAGAAGGATTTCATCTCTTCATAGAGTTGGAAATTAACAAAACCAACATACTGTTCACCACTTGAAGGATATAATTTTCCTCAAAATGTTCTGAATGAACTCGATTTCACCACGCACAAGGGCAGTCTGTTGCCTCACAGTCAGGTAGTGATGATGAAATTAGAGGACTCGTGCTGATAACATGTTATAAAATAAAGACTGTAAAGTAAATAAATCGAAGACAAGTATAGAGGGAGATTGATATATTTATTCAACTACAAACTGATGTACATAATGAACTAAAATCTCCTCTATTTATAGAAGAAAGGAAGCTGCTGTGTAAGCTACTTGTAAGCTACTACTGCAAGCTGCTGCATAAGCTGCTTTTGTACCAGATATAGATAATCTTCTACCAGGGGTGATATTTCCATAACGGAGTAGCGAAAGGATAAATTTATCGTACCCGATATAAATAATCTTCTACCGAGGGTAATATTTATCCATAACGGAGTACCAAAAAAATAAGCTTCTTCAGAAGGCTTTTTTTTAATAAAGTACTAAATAAATAAACATATTTACGACAGAATCCCATATGAATAAGTTTCTTCAGAAAACTTCTTTACAATCAAATATTAAATAAATATTCATAATATAATATATTTATACCATATACAACATAGCCAGTATAAATAGAGAGGAAAGTACCTATTTTATCATTGGGGAAGATAATGTTTTGAGTTAAAATTAGGAAACCAATGCTTTGAATAAAATTATCCTGAAATGGTTACCGTTACTGGAGACATCTTTCTAGGGAGATAATTTAGGACATAAATGGTAGAGATTCTTTTCTTAACGTGATTATAGGTCAGCTTTTTTATGATTTTAGCAAGGAATGACATTAATTAGTTGCTACTTTTGTCAGGTATTGCTGCTATGATTGCGTTAATTTTTCTTGAAACTTGCCTACTTATGTTTTTTGCCCTTGATTTTATGACACATACAAATGTTATTTTTAGTTAGCTGAAATGAGGATGTTGAAACAGATGTGTGAGCATATTAGATTGGATAAAATTAGGAATAAAGTTATTCGAGATAAGAAGGGAGTAGTCCTCTTGGAGAATAAGATGCGGGAGGCGAAATTGAGATGATCCGGACATGTTAAAAAGAGAAGCGTAGAAACACCAGTGAGGAAGTGTGCGGAGGTTAACCTTAGTGGGTATGAGGAGGGGCAGATGCAGGCCAAAGAAGTCTTGGGAAGAGGTGATTAAGTAGGATATGGCGTAACTAGAGCTTACTGAGGACATGCCTCTCGATAGGAGGGTGTGGAGGTCGAGAATTAGGATAGAAGGTTAGTAGGTAATCGAGCGTCTCCCTTTGTCTTCCTTAGTTCGTTAGTATTGTGTTAGTTTGTTATCCATTTATTCTTAGATTGCTATTACTACCGTTTATTTGCTACCTTGGTTTCGGTCCTCCTTTTATCTTATTGTTGTTTATACTTGTCACCGTTGTTTCTTTTTATCTTTTCTTTAGCCGAGAGTCTTCTGGAAACAGTATTTCTGCCTTTCAGGGTAGGGGTAAGGCTGCGTACAGCTCACCTTCCCCATACCTACATCTCACCCTCCCCATACTCCACTTGTGAGAATTCACTGGATTTTGTTGTTGTTGTTGTTTAGTTATACGGCTCTCATTTTAAGAGATCTGTAAATATGACGTAAAAATCAATAAATAAAATATAAAAAATATTTGTGTAAAGTTATTTTTTTTCTATTCAAATTATAGGAAATAATTTCTTTGTAGAAAGATAAAGAACAAATACAGGTTAAAATAATCACAAGTAATATTAGTTGTTAGAATTGATTTTCCCCCTCAAAAAATAAATAAGATTTTTGACCAAATTAATAACCCTCTAGGAGGAAATAGTACAAAATCAATAATTTCAATTTGAATAGAAGATAATTCTAGTATTCTACAAAGATCTCATGTATTTTATTTACCAATCTCCTACGTCTTGACATAAAGATTTTCTGTGAAATGGCCAATAATTGTAATGAGCCATATAATTATCGAACCTCTTCACTCTTTTCTGTAAAACAATATTTGAATTTGAGTAACTTCTTATAGTTATATAAAAATTTAACTGAAGTTAAATATTTTGAAACATACTAAAATGGAGAGGTAGAAATTATTAAGTAATTAATTAAACGTATTTGTTTGCTAATACTAAATTATACTAATTTCAAGGTTCAGATTATAAGATAAAAAAGAAATAAAGAAATAAATCTTGAGATAAAGACAGACAAAAGTAACTTAGAGTCCATATCACGGTGAAAATCATGTTTAAGTGTGATGACCCGTCATTTCATCATGCTACATAGGTATCATTTGGCATATATTAAAGTCACGTGAAAGCTTACATAGGAGGAAGGCTAGCATTTGTGAGAAGATTTTAGAAAAGTATGGATATTTCCTTTAGAAGACCCTCTCTAATACAAAGCTTCCTTTAATAATTCTCCTGTGTTCTTTCTACCATTCTCTTAGCGATCTTGAGTGTAGTAAGGCTGACTTGACATAGCAAGAACGTGAGCAAGTTGTGCAAGATTGTAAGCAAATTGTCAGTGCCGCACGTGTACTTAGTTAACGACTAAGAACATGACATAAGGCTGTGATTTCTTACTAGGATAGACGGGGTATTATAATAGGCATTTGCGAGTGCCTAGATATACATATTTTGTTCATATTCCTACTTAGTTAAAAAGAATTGTCCTACTTGATAGTATTATTTTTTTTTTTTTGGAATTTAATTCAATACCTACAAAAGTCCAAAACATGTAAAGGGGAGTGGTTGTTTTTGCATCAATAAAATATCTTGTCACAACTCTTTCCAAACAAGTCTCTATCTTATTAAATGATTGATACAGCTAGCTTCACAAGCACCCCC
>MCJB01040591.1:25487-60627 GCA_002018475.1 Nicotiana obtusifolia | reverse complement strand
CCCCATACCCCTAAAGATGTGAATCACAAGAACTATCAAATTCTATATGGTCATTGGCCAAAAAGCTTAGAAATAACTCTATTCCCTCCCCCCACCCCACAACAAAAAATTGTAATGCAGTGGTAAATTAAGTATTCTTTTATTCTTGATCAGAGGTTTCGAATTCGACTTTTGGATATGCAATTGTCTTTGTTACGAAACATATCATCTTGAATGTGAGATTTTTTGGCGCTAATTCAAATTTAGTCAGACTCCAATATAAATACAGGATACCAAATGAACAAAAAAAAAAGAACTCTATTTCCCCGCCGCACCTCAACCCCCTTAAAATCAACGTCAACCTCACAATCTTCCAAAAATCCACTGTATTTATTCCCCTTAGTTTTTAGAGGCCTATCTTTTTCCTTCTCTTTTTAGGTACAATTTTTCAAGATTTGAAGTAAACCACACAATTTGAGAATGAAATCTCAACATAAAGACACGTACAATTGTCACTTGCCATACAAAAGAATGCCCACTTTGTGGTCATGACGTTAACTGTCACCCCACCAATTACAATCCTTGTCTTTCTTTCACACAAAATAATAAAAGCCCCCTTGCATTATTCCCCAACACAAGAATAGATTCTCCTTAGCTTGGCTCCCATGCTTGATTTTGGAGAATAGCAAAAAAAAAAAAAAAAAAAAAGAAACTATTATTTCTTCTTTCAACAACATTTTTTCTTTTGCTTCGACTCCATACAAGAACATCAACAACAACAACAACAAATCAACGATATAGCTTCCATGATTAATCAACGCGAAAATTCATCCTTTTTGATACAACCCAAGAGTATTACTCCTAACCCTAACGATGACAAGATTGAGTCACCAATGCCGAGTTTAGAAAAGAAAAATGAGGTGAAGTGTGAAGAAAACCACGAGTCAAAATCAACTTCTGACGCAAGGAGTAAATTCAACGATGCAGGAACTGTGCTGGAAAAGCCTGTTCAGGTAAGATCAATAGTCGAGGAACATGTAAGTGGACATATCAAAGAAAAATCAACTTCTGACGAAAGGAGTAAATTCAACGATGCAGTAGCTGTGCTGGAAAAGCCTGTTCAGGTAAGGTTAGTAGTCGAGGAACATGCAAGTGGACATATCAAAGGCGAATCGTACATGGAGGATAATGGACGTGAGAGATTGAAGAGACATCGGGTTGAAGTAGCTGGTCATGTATGGATTCCAGATATATGGGGTCAAGAGGAACTACTCAAAGATTGGATTGATTGTAGTGCTTTTGATGCTTCATTAATGAATAGTAATATAACGTCAGCTCGTGCTGCTTTGGTTGAAGAAAGAAGAAGAGCCAATTCTAGCTGCAGATTAAGAATAGAGAATAGCTGTTGAAAAAGCTTCCAAAGTACTTCAAACTTCTCATTTTCATAAAGATGAGTCTTTTTTTTTGCTCTATTGTTTCATCTTAATAATTGTGTATTTCTACATGTTAATACCTAAAAGGAGTACATCATTGAGGAGGTTAATGATTTGGACACTAATATCATATACTAATAAATTGGCTATTGCTTGGTAAATTTTTAGATTCTTGAGCGGATCAGTGAATTTCATTTGTCAATTTTGATACTGATGTGTGACAAAGTGAAAACAAGTATTCAAAGTCTATTTTATAGTTTATGTGGAGGGTTAAAGGCACGAGTCTGAAGCGGACTTAGGATCTGAAGGTGGTGGGTCGGGGCACATAAGTGAACTGTTCAACTAGTGCCGCCATCGGACTTTTGATCTTAAGGGTTCCAAGTAAAATATATGACTGTTTTTAACATATACATACTTACTTCCTCCGTTCACTTTTAGTATTCTAAAAATAGATTTTCACTTTTACTTGTAACCTTTAGCATCTCAAGAGAAGACAATTTCTTTTTTCTTGTTATATCTACAATATTAATTACTCATTTTAATTCATTTTCTCAAATATATTATAAATATATACATTAATTAATATGGGTATTATGGTAAATTAGGTATTTCATTTATTATTTCTTAAGGAATGTGCAAAGTCCGTAATGAACAAGTAAAAGTGAACGGTGGGAGGGAGTATATATTTAAAAAAATTTGCCGAAGTTAACAAAGTCCGATGATCCTTCTTCTCCGAGCATTGGTCCGCCTCTACACGGAGCAATATAGGCATTTATCTTGGTTTATCGACTCAATTGAAAGATCAATATATGCATCTATCTTATTGTATTGCTGATTCAATTGAAAAATCATGATTTAATTTTTCCTTGTCGCTTAAGCGGGATTAACTCGGGCTTTAGCAACAACAACTGTAATTTAAGAGATATTAGTTGATAAGTTGTGAAGAGTTTAACCCAAAGATATCTCTAATTGAGGATTACATCAATGCATTAAGTAGGTTGTGAACAATGGGTCACATTGATGTATTAAATAGGTTGTGAATTTGACTTAAAAGCGGCCTTTTATTCCATTGTTTTGTGACTTTTGCATGTGGTACGCCTCTTTCTCCGACCCACAAGCCGACAGCTTGGGACCAGAAAATATTTTTCATTTTTTCTTTTTAATTTTTCTAAGGATTTCCTTTTGGGTATGGGTGCCACTGTTTTCAACTTCTTTTCCTTTCCTTCATTCAAGAATAATTTCGTTATGATATATATTTATTTATAACTTTTTGGCATGCAAATGAAGTGGAAAAGAAACAGAATCCAATCAAAAAGAGGGGAAAAGAAAGGAATTTCAAAATCAATCTGAATTATTGGAGGATATTGATAAATGGACCTTGGGCCTAACTCAACTCCAAAAGCTAGCTTATGAGATGTGAATTGCCTAAGATCATATAAAGAGATCAAAGACCTCAAATCTCACCGATGTTGGACAACTCAACAGATATTATAACTGAAAAAGAGAGAAGAAAAAGGAAAGAAGCTAAGAAAAAAACCAAAATAGAATTTCAACTTCGAACACAGATCGCAGAATGTGGCTGCTGTAAGTTCAACTTGTTATACAATTTGCATAAGAATATCATACAGAAACATAGAAACTTCGTAGGATAAGAATACTCCCTAGTCTCTTTTTCAACATAGGGTCTCTGCTTCCTAATTGATGATATTTTAGATATAAAATCTTCATTCCCTAGGCGCTTTTCCAACATATGATCCCTACTCCCTAGTTGATTTTAATTTAGACATAATGTCTTCACCCCTAGTCGCTTTTCCAACATTGGGTCCCCACTCCCTAGTTGATTTTATTTTAAATACAGGGTCTTCACTCTCTAGTCTCTTTCCCAACATAGGGTCTCCACTCCCTAATTTATTTTATTTTAGACATAGGGTTTCCACTCCCTAGTCTCTTTCCCAACATAGGGTCTCCACTCCCTAATTTATTTATTTTTAGACATAGGGTCTCCACTCCATAGTCTCTTTTTCAAAATAGGGTCTCCACTCCCTAATTGATGATATTTTAGACATAGGGTCTCCACTCCCTAGTCTCTTTTCCAGCATAGGGTCCTCACTCCCTAGTTGATTTTATTATAGAAATAGGGTCTCCACTCCCTAGTCGTTTTTCCATCATAGTGTCTTCACTCCCTAATCCCTTTTCCAACATAGGGTCTCCACTCCCTAGTTGATTTTAGTTTAGACATAGGGTCTCCACTCCCTAGTCTCTTTTCCAAAATAGGGTCTCCACTCCCTAATTGATAATATTTTAAACATAGGGTCTCCACTCCCTAGTCTCTTTTCCAACATAGGATCCTCACTCCCTAATTGATTTTATTATAGATATAGGATCTATACTCCCTAGTTGATTTTATTATAGATATAGAGTCTCCATTCCCTAGTCTCTGTTCCAACATAGGGTCTCCACTCCCTAATTGAAGATACAGAAACATAGACTAGGGAGACCTCACATAAAAAGATGGTCCCTCCTTAAGTTTCTTAGAAAATTTGAAGATTTATTCTGTTATTTTCTAGTATAAAAAATGTGTAGTAGTGATATTTCTACGTACGGATTAGACTGCCTCAAAGAAAAAAGAAAAGGAAAAGAAAAGGTATAGCATTCAGCCTAAGGCTTCAAAAGGCTAAAATTACTGTGAATTATATTTCTACATATTCGAAAAATAATTTGCAATACTATCGCAGGGCAGAATAAACCAACGCTTTATTTATAATTATGGATATGAAAGTCGACTCATATTGGATATATCACAAGTGGGACATGATGTTAGAAGCCTTTTTAAATCTAAAATGTCCAAATTTAGGTGCCATTTGAAGTCCCATCCACAATAAGATTGTGCTATATAAATTAATTTTTCATCCGATACAGTAAAATTAGGTAAATTAATCAAATTTATCTCTTATTATCGAATATTATCTATATTTGAATCTGTCGTCAGACACAATCCATTTCCATTTTGGGCGGAACAGATCTACTAATTCTTTGATTCCATTTAGTAAGAGGGATCTTGAACTAAGAAATAGACCCTAGAAGCTAAAAAAGGCTATCCTAGGCAATTGCCATAATCGGGTTCATTGATATTCATGGTATAGTAGATGCTATCACACATACAATCATACTTAGTTCGTGAATATCCGAACTGGTTGTTTGCTGTTCAAGAATTCTTATTTAGGCAGTTCATACCATCCATACATAGTGTTTTGATCTAAGATTTCAATTCTGCTGTGTGTTTCAGCCGTAGCATATTCTTCCATGGAACTAAGGTCCAAAATATGGAAAAAACAAGCTTTTCCACAACTCTACCATCCAGCCCAAACTATGTGATTGAATAAATCCTCCTGCGGGTCAATGGCTCCTTCTCCTTATCCTTCTTCAAACTCCGATTCATATTTTCGTAGAAAAATCTCTAATCAAGAATAGAACAAGAGCCGTTTTGCATGAACCGCCTAGTTGTCGAGGTTTATCTCTTACTATCTATACCGTCTATATAATTTTGCACTAACGAATTATGACAAACGATTTTAATTTTTCCTTACCCACACGCGCTGTAACCATCTGATATAACAAATGCAAGAGTATAAAATGGAAACACTAATCGCTCTTCAAATCAAATTACAGAGATCATTCCTAATAAAATAATCATATAGTACCCTCAATTGGCTAGTTAAAAATCCCAAACCCACCAAATTTTAGTTGCAGCTTTGAAGAAGAAATGGCGAAAGCAATCAGAGATAGTATATCGCCTCTTTCTCTTTTCAAAAATTCAGAAACAGCGGAGATAAATTTGTCCTAATAGTAATATTTGATAATAGAGGTATAAAAAATTTCGTTTAAGTATATTTATCTTTTCTTGTTTACAATTTAATCCTTACTATTGCCAGTTAATGCCAATTAGGAAGATATGGAAAAGACTAACTCAAAAAAGAATTACAGGTCTATTTGTTTTGTACAAGTCCTCTTTAACTAATTTCCTGCCACTTCTTCCAGACTTCTATGCTTTTTTGGTACTTGTGATTCTTCTATCTTCGTCCTTCTCTTCTTCGATTTCTTTGAGTCACCACTCTCCTTTCTAGTTTTTGTTCAGTTTCTTGTATTCTTGAGCTGCACAACAACTGTTTGTTATAATGTCCAGCTGATGAAATTCCAAGTAAGCTTTTAAAATTTTCAGTATTTCGAATTCGTAGTCTAACAGAATGTCTTATAGACGATTTGGGTCAATCTTAAATCTTCGTACCAATACAATAATTTCCAATGTAAAGGAGCTGAGCAGTGTTAGTCCATTGTATTATTCAACTGGCTTGGAAGTGCTACCAAGAAAGCTGAAAAGGGATGAAAGAAAACCAATGGTAACGAGTGTGAATGAGCTTAAGAGGATAGCAAGACTGGACAGGCAAGAGAGAAGGGTTGCACGTGAAGTTCCATTGCGTCCACCTGAAAATGGGCTATTAGTTAAAGAACTAATCCCACTTGCTCATCAGGTCTTAGCTTTCAGAGGCCTGTTATTCGCCTGTGTTTCCAGGATTTCGGAGGATATTCCTATTTATTTTTGCAGGTAACGTTTCATTTTCCCTCCAACCCTTGCAATTTAAGCCAACTTTCTCACAACTAATCATCTGTAAAACGGATAGAGGCGGATCCAGGATTTGAAGTTTATGGGTTCCTATAACGACATCAAGTTAATATACCATATTAACGGGGTTCACTGTCAAATATTTAAGGTGTCTTTTGGTTACCAGGATAAGGATATTGGTCCCAGTATAAAATTTGGGATTATAGTTAACCCATGTTTGGCTGTGGGTATTAGCTAATATCGTCATACCAAAATGGTGGTATTAACTCTCCTCAGGATAACTAGATCTAACGGCCCCTTATAAATATTTTTATGGATTTCTTAATACATACAGAGTTTGGGAAAAAGCTACTGGGTTTATGTCTACCCGTAGGTTACACTGTAGATCGCCTCTGATAGCGGACCTATGATTTACAACAAAAGCATGGAAAATTTGTTGAACTATAGCTGATAAGATTATCTGGTAGAGCATATGTTTGTGGAGCATAGCCGATCTCAAGTCTCCATAAAAAGTAGGTTGTGGTAGGTTAAGGATTGGAGTAATAATGGTCAAATATGATGCTCCTGTTCATTTTACTTAATTCTTGTGTAGATGTAGCCAAGAGTGTAACACAATAGGAGCAAATGATCTTTAAAGGCGATATCAACTAGTTAAGGTTAAACTAGTAATCACAGTAGGAAATTAGTGTGAGATTAAGATATTTAGTATTTAAATGAAATAGACTTGAATAAAGCATGATGGGCGTAGAAGATTCATATAGCCGACTTCTATTGATTTTGGGATTGAGGCCTAGTTAATTGATTGGAGATTATCTTGCAACCCACTGTGAATTTCAACTGTTAAAACAAAGCTTATATTGTGATCTCTGGTCATTTGTGCAGCATATGTAGTGAAGTTCATGTTGGTCATCCACCACATAAGATCAGAACTTGCGACGTTAGTGGCAGTAAGAAGAACAAAGAGCATACATGGCAGAGAGGGGGTGTAGAGCACGTGTTGCCTGTTGTAGAATCTTTTCATCTCTATGACAGGTTGGGAAGAGCTGTTTCACATGATGAGCGACTTGAAGTTGATCGCATCCCAGCCCTTGTGGAATTGTGCATTCAGGCTGGTGTGAATTTACCTGAGTACCCAACCCGAAGAAGGAAGTTCCCCATTTACCGGGTTGCTGGAAAACTCTTAGATTTTGAGAAGAGGTTTCCCAAGGATGATTTATCCGGAAAGGACTTAGAAACTTCTAAATTTAGGGAAACTATTAAGAATCCAGATGGAGATGGAAAATATTTGAATTTACCATACGATGACATAAAAGGTGCGTCTTTAATGTTGCTTTCTCAATTGTTTCTCTTCGAATTCTTTCCATTTTGCAATGTGGATTTTCCTATATTAAAAAACATTGCAAGTGATTTCCTCTCACGAGCATCAAGTATGTTAAAGAACTATTGCTTATGGTATGATAAATCCTTCTAGTTTTTATTTTCCGCAAATTATATATATGCCTTCTCCAGGATTCGCAATGCGAGGAATGGAAGCTTGGGAGAGTATGCGTACCGGAGCCATACAGCTCATGCAAACGTATGCCGTACAAACATGTGGATATTGTCCTGAGGTGCAGGTTGGGCCAAAAGGTCATAGGGTTAGGCAA
Source organism: Nicotiana obtusifolia (assembly GCA_002018475.1). Classification (NCBI taxonomy): domain Eukaryota; kingdom Viridiplantae; phylum Streptophyta; class Magnoliopsida; order Solanales; family Solanaceae; genus Nicotiana; species Nicotiana obtusifolia. Next base: position 52,948 of record MCJB01040591.1, on the reverse strand, counting down.
TGCCAAGCATTCAAGCACCAGATGAGGGATGGACAACATGCTTGGCAAGAGGCAACAATAGATGATCTTCTCTCCACCGTTTATGTTTGGCATGTCCGAAACCCACAGGCTGGCCATCTTTTGATAGATTCTTTAAAGAGGTATTACGGAAAGTTACCTGCAGTCGTTGAACTGTTTAGTCAAGCTGGAGCACAGGTTGGAGATGATTACTATTGCATGATGAGGGAAGATGTTGCTGTTCCCGAACCAGATGAAGAAAAGTTGGTTGTATAAAGCTCCAAGATACTGGCCTACGCGTTGGTAAATTATTTGAAGCTGTAGCAAGGATGCTCGTACCTTTGGTAAAAGTTACTAATAGGCATTTAGAGTCCTCAAGATGAAGAGGAAACAGCTCAAGATTAATGCTGGCACATATTTACTCTTGATAAGACACTTTATAGAGTTGTTCATTTATCTATTAGATTACCGCCAAAAGATACATCCGAATGAACTGGGTCATGCCAAAAGATACATCTGACCTCTTGAGATGCTGGGCTGGTGTGACAGGTGGAGTCAGACAGAAGAAATGGTGGCAGAAGATCCCAGCCTGCATTTGGTGGTCAGTCTGGAACGAGAGGAACTCCAGATGTTTTGAGGATGTTAGCAACTCCATTCAGAAAATCAAAATGAACTGTTTAATACTTTTTATTTTTTGGTGTAAAGCATGCCCTGTAAATGATACTGACTCCATACTTGATATCATAGAATCCTTGTAAGTTTTTGTAGTGGGGGATTCTTTTACTTTTTTGGGGATGTATTCTGTCACTTTTAGCAGCACAAACTTTGTGTTGTTTTATATTTTATAAAATGTTACCATTCTCAAAAAATTACTGCCAAAGGTGAGATGAGAAAAAAACCAGAGAATTGGTGGTTTCTTTAATGTTTAAGCTTCACTTGTGATCTGAATGCTGCATCGCTAGCTATGGAAGAGTAATCCAGTTATTTCCGTGACTTTCAGAGGCAGAGGAGAAGCAACATTAGAGTGAGGATGTTTTGTTGGCTTGGTGGCTGCTGCTGAGGATAAAACCAAGACTAGGCAGACTCTGTAGTCAACTTCACAATGTTGTTGAGATACCTTTAGAATTATGACAATATGTCGAAGGTGCTACTAGCCCAAACAAATATACACATATATTTTCATGTATTAACAAGATGTCAGTTTATATCATGTCATACTTAGTTTATTACTCTCCCATTTCAAGTTATGTGGTGTAGTTTTGACTCAGCTTGAAGTTTAAGAAAGAAAAGAACCTTTGAACTTGTCATCTTAAACATACCCATGAAGTTTCTGTGCCTATAAAACCTGCCATTAAGCAGGAAAATGAGAATTTCACAACTAAATTATTTCCATATATAGAAAGGTATCTTTCTTTTTGAAACGGATTAATAAGGAAATAGTATCACATAATATGATGGAGGGAGTAGTACTCACTTTGAGCATAATCCAAGTGATTTTGTTTTTCATTCGATATGCATAATCAAGTAAATAGATACTCATATTTTCTGGAGAAGAGTATTTCACAAACCATCGTATCCAACATTCTGTTATTTACAGATGTCACTTCTTAGGTAGAGATATGCCTAAATGGCTAGTCCCTTAGAGGGTGATCTTTTGCCAGTGGCGGATCCAAAATTTCAAAGTCGTAGATGCTCGGAGATAAGAAGAGGGAAAACAAATTTAGTTTCTGAGTGCTTACCCAATGTTTATCTAAGTTTTTTGTTAATTGCCTATGTAAATCTACTAGATCTAGTCAAAGACAATGGGTGCTTGAGCACCCATAATGCTCTATGTAGATCCGCCATTATCTTCTGCAACTAAACTTAAGATAAAGAAACATTATATTCAATCAATCAACCAGCCACGAAAAAAGTATCATTCAATTACAACATTGTACGAAGACAGAAACTTCAAATAGCCGTTTTTAATCCAATATAAGTAAAGCTTTAGATCTTCGAGGCAAAGCTGAGGCCCTCCTGTGCCAATTGATCCAAGCTGCTAGCGAGGGGCTGAACTTTTGCAACTTTGGCAATTGCCTTATTCTCTTCAGGAGTCCCGCTCTCTAGGAATGCACCAACAACCTTTCCATCTTGGATCCAGTATTGTCCAAATTTGTGAGTTGCAGAGTTGGGATCAGCATCCCCAAATAGCACTGTTTCGCCCACGTTGTCACCATAGAATTGCCAAGACAAATCGAAGGCACGGGAGTAGAAGTATGGAAGGTAGTCATATTCATCGATAGACTTCCCTTGCTCATTTGCAAAAATTGCCTGCACGAGCAAACATAGTAACATTTAACATTTTTTACTTCACCATGAAAAAAATGTGAAGTTCAGGAATTGTAACTACATTTGACTGAGTTGTTCTAAAAAGTTATAGAGTGGAAGCAAAAGATGGGGAAAAGATCTGCTGAACTCTAAAAGACTTGGACAACATGTACCTTGAAAACGACGGCCTGGGTGAGTGTAATTTTAACATTGTACTATCACATATTTGTACTCATGCTATTACAAATATACACAGGAGCCAGGACATAAACAACCAGTAGCAAGTAGAGTGGAGAGAGTTTTTCAGTATTTGAATACCCTAATCTACACGTCTAGTGTGCTTCAAATATCCAGTTTATATCATGAGAGCAAAGTCATAGTTGACAGTAAAGAATAACGTATTGTAAGAAGGATGATGATATAACACTTTCACATTAACTGTGGACCACATCAGGGAGCTGTCACATACCTTGACAGCCTGCTCAGCAGATTTGCGAGAATGATCAACATGTTCAACTCTTCTAATGTCATTGTACATTTTCAAAGGAAAAGTGGCAACATCACCCACAGCATATACATCGGGTACACTTGTTTTAAAGAATGCATCTGTCTGCAAATAGAAGCTTTGGCATAAGTATAGCAATTCAGAAAGTTCAATCAGAACATAACATAATGCATTGTCATTCTAATAGAGACAGCATACATACATTTAGCTCGACAAGAACACACAGCTTTTAGTTCGACAAGAAAAATGTGTTGTTCCTTATCAAAAAGGTCAAGGATTTCCACTATTTAATACGATTCTCATGTATAATTACTTCATTTCTTCATCTTGCCTAAGGCAGCATCAGAATTTTTGGAATCCATTGATTTGATATTATTTATTTTGTTCCTTCAACGAATCATCTCAGTTGCTCTCATCTACTTTTGAAGCTTATACTTAAAACTTTTTAATGGTTTAACCGTGAAAGTAACAAAAATAATCCGCTTTAAAATTCAGAACTTAATAGAAGGATGAGACTGAAAAGTGAGCACACACCTTAATTCCACCCTTCTCCTCTTCAACTTGCCCTTTGAATAAAGTCGTGAGTGGTCGTGCCCCGACTCCTACGACTACTATGTCAGCTTCCAGAACTCTACCATCCTTAAGTTTGACTTCCTTCACCTGCAAATTGGAAACAAGAATGCCGTGAGGTAATGTTTTGAAGCTCAACAAGATTTCTCAAAGTGGTGCGGTCTTGAGAAAAACCTCTCCATTTGGATGTGTATCAAATCCAACAGCCACTGTACCCTTGATGATACTGACTCCCTTATTTTGATAATAACCTTCATAGAATGCAGCTATGCCCTCTGTGAAAAGCCGAGGCACTGCAAAAGCATAAGGATTACTGTAAGATTAGAATCCAATTAATCAGGATAATATATTCTCCATATCTATCATGAAACGATTTAATGTTTCATGTTATGCATACAATGGGGGGACTAGAAGCAATTTACTTACTGCACCATGGTTCTGGGTAAACCATACTGACTCCAATGTTGTTCAGTCTCATTACAGCACTAAGCTCAAGTCCAATGTACCCTCCCCCAACAATTACAGCCTTCCCATTTTTCTTAGCTTTTATTGCTTCCACAAGCTTATCAGCATCATCAATTTCTCTCAAGTAGAAGATATTCTTGGAATCAGCACCTTGCACACCAAAATCTGACAACTTGAGAACCTGAACAGACAGAGAACGAGAAGTTCATGTAATGGCGACAAAAAGTAATAACACTGAGCAAAACAAATTCCATGAGACTCACAGTTGATCCAGTTGCAATAACAAGTGTTTGATACGTAAAAGATTCCCCAGCTGCACTAACGAGAGTCTTTGAAGAAAGATCTGCTTTCACTATTTCAGTACTCAAGATCAATGATATGCCTGCAAGATGAGACCATATGATGCATAAGAGATGTAGTCTAGGATTCATAATAAATGTGTCTTCAACCAGATGTACAACTGTTATGCAAAATTTGACGTAAGTCCTGCATGGCCACATCTCTGCAAATAATGCATAAACACAAGGATAGTATTACCTTTCTCTGCATACCATTCAGGAAGCAGTCTTTCTCCCCCACTTCCAACGCACACATGAAACCCTGGGAGTCTTGCAGCTCCTGGTAGAGAAATGGATAATAAGGTGTCAGGAAAAAGTTTTTCTGATAAAGAGGTCAGCTACCAAGAAAAATAGAAAGCCAGCAGTTTTTTGACGTAAACTTCTATGCCAAACTACATGAGATAACATCTGTATAATATATCATGCTCAATTTGACTTTCTATTTTTTCCTTTTTCTTTGCTTGTCGGGGAAGTAGTGATTAGTTTACAAGAAATATGTGAGTGAAAAGCATTAAGTGCTTTTGTGTGTGTGTAAAGACTTTTAATTCTGAAAATATATAACATGCAGTTTCTGTAATCCCATCTAAAACAACCGCTATTCAAGTTTTATCATAGATAGAGATCAATTCACTGTCCAAGTAAAAAGAAGACTTGCCTTCGGGAAAAAGGTATGCCTTGCTAAGTGCAGGACGTTCATAAGGAGCCACCTGACAAAGAAAAAAACATTTTTAGTCAATCAGATCAAATCTAACACTATTTTCCTGAAAAAAGGAAAGATGGTTAGATACAAAGTTTAGGCAGGCTGAGCAGGAAGGAATAGACGTAACAGTAGATAAGTTGCAACAAAATCCATCCAAGAGATATATAGAGAGAGAAAGGCATAGCGGCATAGCCTTGCGCACTGGGATAACAGAGGTGGGATCAGAAACTCCAAAAGCAAGGATGGTAGAAGTTTACGAGCAAATGGTAGAGGATAAGGAGCTTTTTTCTTTCCTAGTTGACAAACATATATCAAAGGGACTTTGACAATCTTATAATTTAGCTATGAAATCATGAATGAATACTTTTTGACAATTTACAAGCATATAAGCTGATGAAATATTAATTAGCTTCCAGAATCAATATAATAGAGTTTAGAGATTCTTATAGACAAAACTAATTGGAATATCAAGATAAATCTAGAGACAAAATAACCTTTGATCCTAAAACCTACTCTTAAGGATCAAGCTAAAAGCAAAAGAATGCACCCGTCTCCAAAATGAAGTCCACAGAAGCAGCAGCGCAACTACGATTTACAATTGAATTAGTGAACGCAAGAAAGCAGTTCGTAATACTTACTGCCTCTTTGGAGATAATAGCCAGTTCCCCAGGCTTAACTCCCTGTTTTGCAAATTCTCTAGCTGCATACCCCTGCAAATGCAACCGAACTTATTCAATTCATTATGACCATGCATTCTAAAATCTTAATTAATAACAACAAGATTAGTTCCTACAAGAGTTCAGAACAAAACTATAAAAACTTTGAGGAGGTGGTTATAATCCTTTATTTCAGCTAGTTCCTAATAAAAACTTTTTCCACCAAATTAGTGAAGGAGATAAGCTTACCTATAACAACACTCTAGCTCTCACACTGGAGAATCTAACAGTTGACTAATGAAAATAAACACACACGCCCCCACATACACACAGAGTCTCCGTACTCAAAGCCTCTAACACCATTTCGAAGCAAATTAACTATAGAAGCACAGATCAAAACATTGAAAGAAGATAAACTTATCCACAACAACTTTCTCGCTTTCAGACTCCATAATCTAACAATTGATTATTAACATAGAATGAAATAACTAAAATATACGTATTTATGTATTGTGTACAACTGTGCGCCATATTATCTGTGTGTATGTGTTGTGTGTATATGTACAGATGCAGAAACCAAAGGTCACTATGCTAACTTTCAGATCTACAGCAAACTAACATATAGAATTATATCAAAAACCTCATCATTATCACAAAAACAATCCAAAAACTAGGATCCTAATTCCGAACTCAAATTCAAACAACATGTAAACTCAATAATTAAGCCAAGCTAAATTCAGTAATTAGCAAAAGGATCGATCATCTATTTTAAAAAAATACTCACAGCAGCAACGCCGCCGCCGACGATCACGTACTTGAATGACTTCTCTGCCATTGACGAATTTTTAGTGAAAGTAGCTGAGCTTTTGGCGAAGATGATAATCAGTGTAAACTGAATGTGGACTGATATTTATAATAGATACAGTAGCTTTGGGCTGATGGTGATTCGTGATTGGCTATAGGTGCAAATCAATCGTGGACTTACACGTGGCACATCATTTGCCGTCCAATTTGCTGACTGCGCCGTCGCCACGACAGAGAAGAATGAAGATCAAGTCAAATTGGAAATATTTTCTTTTCTACTCCATCCATTCACTTTTTCTTTTTCAATATTCTAAATATAAATTTTTATTTTTATTTATTACTTTTACCGTTTCAAGAGAAGACACTTTCTTTTATCACGAAACACAAAGTTTCCTGTTACATCCACAGTATTAATTATTGATTTCAAATTATTTTTTCAAATTCATTAAAAATATGCATCAATTAATATAGGTATCATGGTAAATTATGTACTTCATTTATTATTTCTTAAGGAACGTGAAAAGTGCAAAGTGGACAATAAAAGTGAACGGATGAAGTACATAGATCATCCCTTTTTTAGCAAAATATAAAAAATTTATCACACTATTACCATTATTTTATTTGGGAGAAATATAGTCTAAAAAATAACAACAGGCAACATATATATTTATTTTATATTAATGTATAATATACATATTTTATATATAATTAGTACATACTTTTTTTATATTTAACAAGTAGAAATAATTATTTTTAGCCAACTGGTCAAATGTATAACTTATCCTATATTTCCTTCACCCCAAAAAAAAAAACTATCTAAAATTTGGTATTCTTTTTATAGTACAAAATAATATTCAAAAGTAAATATCTTCCATAATTTGAGAGACATGAACCATTGATTAATTTACTTCTAGACGTTGTCAAGAGTATAAAGATACCACGAAGAATTAATGATTTATTTTAAACTTTCACATGACAAAATAAAAATGCTCTATTTTGGTTCCAAATTAACAAAGTATCCTTCTTCTTTTTATACTATATATTAAATTTAATGACTTTTTGGGCTTTATATATTCAATTCAATGGGGTTTGACACTTGTCTATAAAATATTAGAAAAGTGGCAAACATTGACGTCATTGGTGAGACAAAAAATGCCTACAATAAAGGAATTGGTCAAGTGTGAAACATATCTTGGTCAAGTATCAACCAATTTGATATTAAAACTAAAATAATAAATGAAACTCTTTTTCGTTAGACGAAAATGAATGAGAAACCTCTAGTCCTCTTTTGCAAAATTGAAAAATAAAGGGAAAAGCTATGATTAAGGGGTCGTTTGGTACGAACACAAGTAATATAGGGATTAGTTAATGCAGGGATTAGTAATGCAGGTATTGTAGTACTGGACTTATTTTTTATCAAGTGTTTGGTTCATTGTATTAAAAATTAGCTTGTGTTTGGTTTAAAATTGTACAAAATCTTCTTTACAATTATACCTTGAATATTCTTCTTTCTGTATATAAAAAAAATTAGGAAAAGGGTTTGAGGGGCGGTTTAGTAATTTAGGGTCTTATCCAGGTATAGTTAATGCAGGGATTAGTAATCCCTTGGTTTCCTTGGTATTAGCTAAGCCCTCCTATGAGGTATAAATAATCTATGTATTAGGTATGCATAAATTGAATTAAGCAACCAAACATTATATTGAACGAATTAAATTTTTATACAGAAATTATTTTATTTAGTACAACCTGCCAAACGACCCCCGAGTGTGAAAGGTATCATGGCAAATTAGCCAACTACATAGCCTCCTTAAACGGCTGACCTACAATAAGAAAACTCAAAAAAAAGTTTGACCGGAAAATTTTAATAGGAATATGTATATATAACATAAGAAATATGAATATACTCCATATAATACAAGCATCTACGTGGGTTTTGAGCCTTTCAACATTAAAATATGAAGGTCGAGGATTAGGATAATAAATTAGTAAGTAGTCGAGTTTAGGATCGTATATGTTATGTATTTCTCATATCAGTATTATTATTATTATCATTCTCTTATTTTCTTATTCTTTGATTTCTACTTCTACATGTTATTTCCCGTGCTTCGATTTTCTTATTGCTTTATTATTTTGGTATTGTTATTCTTTTTGTCTTCGGTATTTTCAACATGGCTTTTTCATTATTGCTAATCTTATTCAAACCTGGTGAAAAATATTTTTCTTGAGTCGAGGGTCTATCGGAAATAATTACTTTACCTTCACAAAGTAAGAGCAAGATATACATATATATTATCGTGCTCAGACCTCATAAGTGAGAATATACCGGATATATTATAAGCCTTTGACTTATGTAAATAAGATTGACGGGATTATATATGGCACTTCACTTGTTCAAATTAGTGTCTTGCTAATTTGTCGGAGTGTTAAATAGTCTAGTTAGACTAATAGGAGGTGTTGAAATATGAGTAGCATTAATATTTAAAATAATGATTTAATACTACCGAAATTTTCTTGAGTCAAGATCTCTTAATCTCGCAATCAGCAAAAAGATAATTACATGAAAAATCATCATAAATTGGCAATTGTTTTCATTATCATAACTGTTAAGCGTTTAAAACAGACAACACTAATAATTGAAAAAAATATGTGAAAGAATAAAAATAATCAAATAATGAATTGTAGTTTGGGATAAATCAATATGAATAGTTTTATTTTATGGACACTTTATTTATTAAAGGAGAAAAAGGAACTATTGAAAAACTATGAAATCCAAATTAGTACGAGCAGAGGCGAATCTATGTTGACCGTGCCAGGTGCTGAAGTACTCATTAACCCCGACGCAAGCTCTGTATAGTTATATAGAAAGTACAGAAAATACTGGTATAAAGAACTAGCAAGCACCCATTAAACAAAAAGTCTTCTGGGTACTTTGGTTAAGAGGTGAGAATAGAGTGTACAAATATGAAGTGGTTAGGAATCGATTCTTACATGAATCAATTTTTTTATATGGCCAAAGAGTGAGCACCCACGATCTTAAAATTTTGGATCCGCCACTAACTACGAGCTTGGGATCTAGAAACTTCGAGAAGATGAATGTATGTAGTCTAATTATTTGGTGAAATACATTATTGACCTTCTGTATAGTTCAATAGTTTATGTAGTGACGTCCCTTTTTCTTTTTCTTTCTTTTTCCCTTCGAACTAAAAACTTATAAAATAGTTCATGTTATGGAAAAACTGATTATTTAATGAATTCGTTAGGGTCGGCTTTTACGATTTGAAGTTAGAAGAATTTGTGTTACATTATACTCATATAGTCATTATAATTTACCCGCACTAAGAGATAATTGTAAAACACAATGGCGATTAAATGTGGAAGTGTGAGGTTCACAAAACATAGGTATCAAATGTTCCAGTCTCACGGTCAGGCAGGCTTATAATATTACGCTCATGAACAGAATCTCAGTTTGAGCCTATCTTCGCACACCTCTATGACTCTTTAGGAGACATTCGTCTAGATAAACTATTCACCTCTCAATCTCCGCCTCCCCTTGAATGATTGGTGCAGCGGTTAGACATCCTTAGACGAAAGAGTGGTCTTTTAGGATTGGTTGTTATGTGTCACCACCTCCCACCCATCCTTCGATTAAGGTGGTGTCACGACCCTAACCTCAAACCCGGTCGTGATGGCGCCTCTCGTGAAGACAAGGCCAGCCAATTCAAAAAAATTCTCATGTTAAGCAGTTAATTAACAAGAAAACAATACAAGCATAGTTTAATAGCAATCATTCGCGAAAAATATAGCTAACCATCCTGACTACAGCCCAAACCGGGGTGTCACAAGTCATGAGCAACTATGGATTCTAATAACAAGTCTACTAAATACAATATCTGGTACAACTGTTTGAAGAACATAGAAACAACAAGATAAAAGAGATACGGGGCTGCGGACACCAACAGCTATCTCGTAGTCTCTGAATCACCGCCTGGACGGGAGGAATCAGTACTCCGGAGAGGAACCAACAACGCTTGAATCTGCACACATGGTGCAGGGAGTAATGTGAGTACTCCAACTTAGTGAGTAATAAATATAAACAACGACTGAAAGTAAGAAAACACATAAAGCACAAGGCATTCTATAATGAAGCATTAAAACATCATTTAAAAGAAAACAGTAAATCAGTGCAAATTCAAGTATAATCTCCTTTAACTAGGTAAAAACATGAAACTTTTCAGGTAAATAATGTGAAGTAAAACATCGGCCCTCGGGCTATATATCGACAAATCCGCCCCTCAGGCAATATCATAAACAGTACCAGCCACTCGGGCTAAAATCTCAGAACACTATCAGCCCCTCGGGCTATCACATGGAACAGTATCAGCCCCTCGGACTATCACATAGTACAACATCAGTCCCTCGGGCTATATTTCACATCACAATGGGTACCCGCGCTCACTGGGGGTGTACAGACTCCGGGAGGGGCCTCTTATGGCCCAAGCGCAATATCAAGCCACCTCCTGACAAAAATCTAGACCCTCGGCCTCATATCAATCAAGCCACCTCGTGGCGTATATATAAAGTATCTCAGGGCCTTGGCCTCATATCAGTCACAAGCCACCTCGTGGTATATAAAGTATCTCAGGCCCTCGTCCTCATATCACTCAGTAAAACCTCACATCTGGCCCTCGGCCGTACTCAGTCAAAAAATCATCACAAGCCCTTCAGACATAGTAAAACAGTAGTTCTCAACCCAAAAACATCATTAAAATATTGTTTAAGTTTCAAAACTGAGTAAAAGTGGCTGAGCTGTAAAACAGTGAAAACAACATGACTGAGTTCAAGCAATAAGTCAAAATAGTGAGGAAACAGTGATAAAAATCCACCGAAGGGTTCAAATAATTGGCACGAAGCCCAAATATGGCAATCAGCCCAATCATGATGATAAAATAAGTTTCAGTCAAATACTTGATAAAAATCATCAATCGGGACGGATCAAGTCATAATCCCCAGTAGTAAACAACCCCATGTTCATCATCGAGCACGTGTCTCAACTCAATATAGCGCTACGATGTACAATCCGGGGTTTTAAACCCTCAGTACATCATTTACAATCACTACTCGCCTCGAGCCGGTTAAATCCCTAGCCCGCGACGTCTTTGCCCCTAGAATTGGCCTCCACGCGCGTCGAATCTACCCAAAATCGAACTAATACGTCACAATATGCTGAGGAAACAAAGCCCAAGCGAAACAATCGAAAAATACTAATAAATTACGAAATTAGCAAAACCCGAGCTCCAGGCCCACTTCTCGAAACTCAAAAAAATTTCACATCCACGGGTTCCTTATCTCCCAACAAGTTTAACCATACAAAAATTATCGAATTCCGACATCGGATTGGCTTTCAAATCTTTTTTTTTTTGTGGAAGATTTGGTAAAAATCTGATTTTTTTCTTCTTCCATAAATTCATGGATTCATGATGTAAATGAGTATGGAATCATGATCTATAAAATATTTATAATAAAGAACACTTACCTCATTCAAATTTGTGAAAACCCCTCTAAAAATCGCCCAAATCGAGCTCCCCCAACTCTATTTTTGTCAAAAATGGCCAAAACTCCCGTTTTACAGTGTTTCAGCATTTCTGTGGCGCTGGTTCCAGTAGCCAAAAAAAATGCTGGCGCCATGGGTGGCGCCCCGCGCTACCCTGGGCGCACGATTTTCCTGATACAAAAATAGGCATAACTCTCTCATACGATGTCCGAATTGGACGATTCTCTTTGCTATGACTCCGAAATTTTGATACGGATCTAATACTTCAATTAAAACTGAATTTGGAGTCCATTTGCTTAATATGATACCACTTATTCTTGAAAAAATGACATCGGAACATTCTTGAAATGCCCAAGTTAAACTCCATCCACCATCCAAAGTCCATTCGAGGTCCTCGGGACTTCTACCAAATATATCAACAATCTTAAAACATCATATGGACTTACCTAGGATTTCAAATCATCCCAAGAAATGTTGAAACGTTAATTCACACCTTGATTTGGACTTATGAGTTTCGAACTTTTCAATTTACAAAACTTGTGCCGAAACATATCAAATGAATCCGGAATGACTTCAAATTTGGCACACAAGTCATAAATGACATAATGCAGCTATTCTAATTTTATGGAATATCAATCCGAGTCCGGTATCAATAAAGTCAAATCCGTAATCAAACTTTGGAAACACTTAGCCTTTTTGCTCTTTTACATAATTACAAAAAAAAAAATTACGTTTAAAACAAGCAAAAATCTAAGCAATTAGTATTATATGTGCTTCTCCGACACAACAGGTCGTCACAGGTAGTAACTGTAAAGCTTAAATGTGCACGGGGTGTTATCGTCTAACTGTTGGTACTCCAACATAGAGTGACTGAAGAATTTGACTATGCAATTATTACTGTTACATATACAAGATATTTACCTATACATATCAAGGACATTGCCCATTACTGTTATATCATATTTCACTTAAAATATATTTCACTTAAAATATCAGCAAACACTATGAGTTTACATATTATACTTATAAATTAGTTATAAAATAATATGATGCATATTTGCTGTACGAAAATTTATAAAGTATAAGTTGATACCTAAATTTAGGTATACGATATGCTGATATTATGCTTTTCAAATCATTTATTTCTAGTTTTTATGCTTTTCAATTCATTTAGTTCTTATGCATTTCAATTTATTTATTTTCTATTATAATCTCTCAAATTAGAAATATAATATTTGGATCCATATGAGGGATTTAAGAAACTGAAAAAAAGGAAATATTAAATTTGTATTCTTTTAGCAAAAATAATAAAATGGAAAAATAAGTTGCAGGGCGGGGTAGGGTGGGTTGAAAATAAAAAAAATTGCTATGCGGGGTGGAGTGGGGCGATTAAGCACCAACACGCACCGCACTTGCCCCGCCCCGACTCATTTCCATTTATAGGTGTTTGGCACTCATTATTTTCTATGTATATTTCTATTTTTTTTATGAGTCGATCAATCTTGATCAGGCTACATCGTAAAGTCTGACAGGGAGGACATTTATTGCAAGAGTTAGTACTTTTCATAGGGAAAGGTTGTTCAATTGAATATTTGATTTTCATTCATTAACAAATTATATTTGTAAATAAGATAAAAATAACTTGTGTATATATATATATATATAAATTGTTGAATCCTCTTGGTATAAGAAATAACTATAGTGCAGAGGTAAAAAGAGCTCAAGATTTATTTTAGGTTAAGATTCAATTCTTAAGCGTGATATTCTTGTATATTTTTTATTAAAAATTTCTTTGTTTGAATTTCTAGTTTCATGGCCCTATCATTAATGCATAAAACAATATATAAGTTAATCCGAAATAATGTATTGATATATCTAGTCAATATCTTTTAAAGTTGTTCTTAGCATCGGGGTAGCTTGGAACAGGGGATCAAGTATATCATTGCTTTTAAAAATAGCGCGCTGTGTTACCACATTTTAACGGAGAATTCAATTTCATCGGGTCCATTTCAGATACAACGGGACAGTTATTACACCATATTCTATACTCCTATAATCAACCCCCCCAAAAGAAAAAGATTTGCTATTTGGTAGATCTAGCCATCTGCAAGTTCTGTGGAAAAAATTCTACCGAACACTTTTCTAAATAGATTTTTCCTTTTGGTAAATAAAAGAAATTTGCTTACCAATGACATTTTATTTGGGTAGTTTCTCCAAGGGTGTTCAGATTTGAAAGAAGTAAAAAAAGTTTTCCGAAAAAGGGTGTTCGATATACTTTATATACGTCTAAAATTTAATATTTTATTTACATATACAGTATAATTTTTTGTAATATTTCAACGAAGGGTGGTCAATTTACCATCCTTAGCAAAAGGTGGCTGCGCCCCTGTGTATCGGTTTCTCTTCTTTTAGAAGAATTAACCTAAATAAGTGCTTATTCAATCGATTAAATTAAAAATAGTAAAAAATATAAAATTTATGTGTGTGTGTGTGTGTGTGTCTATATATATATATATATATATATATATATATATATATATATATATATACTACTGTATACCAGCTACATAAAAAAAAAAGAATCTGATTGGCTATTTGTTCAAAAATATTAGGGATCTTTACACAAATAGCCGGTCATATTCATTGTTTACTTTTTCTAGCTATATATATAATTTATACGTTGATTATACATAATTATATACATATAATATATAAATTATACATATATTATACCTCAATAAACAATTTTTAATTTAAGTAATTGCGTGAGCTTGGGTTAATTCTTCAAAATATTAAAATGTCAAGTAGACTTGGGTTACTACTTTGGCCCAAACAGAGGTTGGGCTATATTCTGTATGAGCAGCCTTTTTCCTTAATAAATTGCCTAGGAGAGTGAAGGAATCACACACGACGCAACCTATCTCTCACTTTTTGGTGTTCATATTTCTTCACCAAAAGAGTACAAAAATTCTTAGAAGTAAGCAGTTTTACCTTTTTAATAGCCGAATTTATATTAATCGACCCAGTGTGCTTCAGATATCGTTCTTACACGTGCCAAGTCTCTGCGTTCCTCGAGCAGTTCCAAATTGATTAGCATTGCTTCGTCGTTTGATTCTTCGCTTGTCTAAGAATATCTCAAAGTGAGTCGCCCACTTCAACCGCGATTAGGGCTTCAACACTGTACACGAGGGAAAAAGGAGTTTCTCCTGTACTTGATTTAGCCGTTGTTTGTTAGGTCCATAGAACTCTAGGCAACTCTTCAGGCCATTTGCCTTTCGCTGCTTCCAACCTTTTCTTAAGGTTTTGAATGATCACTTTGTTTGTCGACTCTGCTTGACCGTTTGCACTTGGGTGATAAGGAGAATATGTGATTCTCTTTATTTTCAAGTCTTCGAAGAACTTTGTAACCTTTGCACTGATAAACTGTGGCTCATTATCGCATGCTATCTCTTTTGGTATTCTGAACCTGCAAAATATATTTTCCCACAGGAAATCGACCACTTTGCGTTCTCCCATCTTCTGATAAGAACCTGCTTCTACACATTTAGAAAAATAACCAATCAAAATTAAAGAAATCTTACCTATCCGGGAGCCGGTGACAGCGGTCCGACGATGTCCATCCCCCATTTCATGGACGGTCATGGGGATAGAACCGAATGTAAGGGTTCTTCTAGTTGATGTACTAGTGATGCGTAGCGTTGGCACTTATCACATTTTCGTACGAAATCTTTGGCGTTTTGTTCCATGCAAGGCCGATAATATCCTGCACGTACCAATTTCAGCACCAAAGACTCTGCGCATGAGTGATTGCCACATATCCCTTCATGGATTTCTCTCATGACATAGTCAGCTTCTGACGCTCCTAAACACCGGGTCAGTGGGCCTTGGAAAGATTTTCTATACAATTGGCCTTTCTTGAAGCTATAACGTGCAGCTTTGGTGCGTAACGCCTGTGATGCTTTGGGATCATCGGGCAACTTTACGTGCTCGAGGTAGTTGATTATTTCGTTCGTCCAGTCCCATACTAGATTAGCCGAATTCACCTCGTAGTAACCATTCGTATCAAGGACTAAGCTCATCAGTTGTACCACCGTTCCAGACTTCGATCCTTTTATTTCCATTGATTAACCTAAGTTTGCTAATGTAACTGCTTCTGCATTATTCTCTCTCGGGATATGAGTTATTGACCACTCACAAAATCGTGCCAAAAGAGCCTGGACCTTTACCACATATTGTTGCATACGTTCTTCTTTGGTATCAAAGATTCCGTAAACCTAATTTACCGCCAGCTGTGAAGCGCATTTGATTTCGATAACCTTGGAATCAAGTCCCCGGGCCTATTCCAACCCTGCAATCAAAGCTTCATACTCTGTTCCACTATTAGTTAAATGGATCGTGCTGATGGCTTGCCTTAAAATTTCCCCCGAAGGTGTGATTAAAACTATTTTGAGCCCGGACCCTTTTACGTTCGAGGCTCCATCCGTAAATAAGTCCAAACCCCTTATGTCGATTCCTACACCATTACTGCTTCCTTAGTTGCCACAGGCAGCAGTCCAGGACTAAAATCGGCCACGAAGTCAACCTAACTTGTGACTTAATTGCAGTCCTCAGTTTATATTCTATGTCGAATTCACTCATTTCGACGGCCCATTTGGCCAATCTTCCCAAGAGCTCGGGTTTATGAAGGATATTTCGCAAAGGGAAAAGTACTCACTACAACTATTGGGTGGCATTGAAAATAGGGCTTCAGCTTCCGAACGGCGACTACGAGAGCTAAGGCCAGTTTTTTCAAATGTGGGTAGCGAGTTTTTGCTCCCGTTTAAATTTTGCTAACGTAATAAATAGGAAACCGCGTACCTTCGTCTTCCCCGACTAAAACTGCACTTACTGCAACCTTTGAAACCGCGAGGTAGACTAGAAATATTTTGCCTTCTTTTGGTTTCGAAAGCAATGGAGGACTCGATAAGTACTTCTTCAGGTCCCTCAAAGCCTGCTGGCACTCTGGCGTCCATTCGAAATTGTTCTTCTTTTTTAGCAATGTAAAGAAGTGATGACATTTCTCCGACGATCAAAAAATGTACCAGCTCAAAGCTGCTAACTTTCCTGTGAGTCTTTGGACTTCCTTCACGTTTGATAATTGATCTGGGATATCGTCTATGGCCTTAATTTTACTGGGGTTTACTTCAATTCCCCTTTGTGAGACCAGAAACCCCAGGAACTTACGGGAGCTGACCCCGAACGCGCACTTTTTGGGGTTATGTTTCATGTTATGCTTCCACAGAATATCGAATGTTTCTTGCAAATGCTTAAGGTGGTCACCTGCATTCAAAGAATTAACAAGCATATTGTCTGTATAAACTTCAATGGTCTTTCCTATTTGATTTTCATACATCTTATTTATAAGTCGTTGATAAGTGGCTCCGGTGTTTTTCAACACGAAGGGCATTAGATTGTAACAATATGTACCGAAATTTGTTATAAACGAAGTTTTTTCCTAATCTTCCGGGTTCCTCTTAATTTGGTTGTACTCGGAATAAGCATCAAGGAAACTCATTAACTCGTGCCCGTCCGTGGCATCAATCATTTGATCGATATTTGGCAGTGGAAACGAATCTTTCGGGCACACCTTATTAAGATCTTTATAGTCTACACACATACGAAATTTATTGTTCTTCTTAGGAGCTACTACTACATTGGCTAGCCAGTCTGGATATCTTATCTCTCTGACCGAACCGATTTTAAGCAAGCGGGTTACCTTTTCTTTGACGAATTTATTCCTGGCCTCAGCAATAGGGCGCTTCTTCTATCGTACCGGTGATACATTGGGATCCAAACTCAGCTTGTGCACGACTATTTTCGTTGGGACACCTGTCATATCCTCGTGCGACTATGCAAAACAATCAGCGTTAAATCTAAGGAATTCAATAGAACTAGATCTGAGCTCGGGATGCAATCTTGTCCCATAGGGGTGTTCAAAACCGAAAAGAAACTGAAAACTGAACCGCAAAAGTGGCTTAATGGCTTATTGTTATCGGGTTATTGGTTTAAAGGATGGCGAACATATTGAAGTTTTATTATTAACAGCTTATCAATTAGGGGCGGATTATTCAATTTTCGTATTGGATAAACCGTTAACCCGTTAAGAATATATATATATATATATATATATATATATGTATATATATATATACATATGTATATATATATATATATATACATACAGTTCCACTTATCTACTGTTGAAGAATTTTCATTTTTTTCTGTTGCTCAAACCTATAACATGCCAACAATCTCCTTCTTAGCATGTTATAAATATATAGGTAAATGGGATCCTAATGCCATCAGATGGACCAGATTGTTAGCCAAAAGAAGATAGTAACAAGCAATGGCTTGTGTTTTACGATCATTGAAGGTAACTGCGAAAAATGGTGAGAACATATGCAAAGTAAGCTAGCTTTTTGCTGGTATTTACTAGTAACAGTGTAACACGAAGGACCAAAATAGGCCTCTGTAGTACAAATTCAACTAGGCCGATAAACCGCCCGATAACCACCCGTTAGTAGCTAAACCGATACCAATCTGTCCGATATCTTATCGGGTGTCTAGAGATTAATACATTTAAAAGCCAATAACCGATAAGCCGAACAGTTAAGAGTAAGTAGCCGCCCAATCTGCCCGATAACCAGCCTTACTGTCCTTAAGTGAAATTTTATTTTTAAGAATTCTTCGAACAATGCCACTTGCTCTAGTTCCTCGTGGACTTTGTTGTGTTTGTCTCTTCTAGAACTTGAAAATATCTCGGCATCTGATACTGTTCTGACGACTCCGCCCCTGGAATAATCTCTTCTAACTCAGGAGTAGATGCCGGTTCTTGTAATTGCTATGCCGTGCGTTCCTTCCTTTTTCTATTGAAAACTGAGATTGAATTCATCTCCCTCGCTGCTGGTTGGTCACCTCTTCTCTACTTGATTCCTTCAGGCATTGGAAACTTCAGCAATTGGTGATACGTCGAAGGTACAACTTTCATCTCGGGTAGTCATGGCCCTCCCAAGATGGTATTGTATCCCATATCACCATCCACAACTTCGAAGAGAGTTATTTTCATTACTCCTTCAGTGTTCGAGAGCAGCAGGATCTCTCTCCTGGTCGTCACGCTCGCAAGGTTTAATCCAACGAGGAGTTTAGTTGCCGAAATAATGCTTCCGGTGAGTTTAGCTTGTTCTAATACTCTACGTTGTAGGATATTAGCCGAACTTCTTGGATCCACTAGAACATGCTTAATTTTAAAATCTAACACATTTAAAGAGATTACCAGTGCGTCACTGTGTGGTAATAGCAATTTGTCTGCTCTTCCTCCGCGAAAGTGATATCGTCCTCCTGGAGTCTTTTGCTGTGAGTTATTGATACTTTAGTCTTCTGTGCCGCCGAAAAGGTGACCCCATTAATTTCGTTCCCCCCAAAGATCATGTTGATCGACTGGCGTGGGGCTTCTTCTCCTGCTTTCGAAGATTCAGTATTGTCTCTGTTGTGGCCGTAATTGTTCTTAGCTCGATCACTCAAGAATTCTCGGAGATGGCCATTCTTCAATAGCGTTGCTACCTCCTCCTGAAGATGTCGACAATCCCCTGTCCGATGACCGTTCGTCCCATGGTATTCGCACCATAAATTGGGATCCCTTTGGTTGGAATCGGACCTCATAGGTCTCGGGAATCGTCCTCCTTTAATGTTCCTCATGGCTGACACCAGTTCCACTATACTCACGTTGAAGTTATATTCTGACAACCTGGGTAAGAAAGGTCTCGAGGCCCCGACATTTGTTTATCTTGAAGTGATCTATTGTTTCGACCACGTTCAGTCCCTCTGTCAGCGGTGAAGTTGTTTGCTGCTCGAAAATTTATGGCACGGCCTTTGGTACGCTCATAGGGCAAAAATCGACCCCTCGAAATCTGCCTATCCGCATCGTAGTCATCCTTTAATTTTTATCTGTTCTTTTCCCGTCCTTTGGCCGATGATGTAGAACCGACTTGGTCGTCTTCGATCCTTATATTTAACTCGTATTGGTTATGCATATTTGCACAGGTTATTGCTTGAAACTCAAGAAGGCTCTCCTTCAGCTTCCGAGAAGCGTCTAAACTTCTCGGATTCAATCCTTTGGTGAATGCTTCAGCAGCCCATTCATCCGGGACAGCCGGGAGCAACATTCTTTCTTTCTGGAATCGTGTAACAAACTCTTGTAACAATTCAAATTCTCCTTGTGTGATTCTGAATATGTCGGCCTTCCAAGCTTGTACCTTTCTGGCTCCGGCATGAGCTTTAATAAAAGAATCCGCTAGCAGCTCAAAAGAATTTATGAAATGCTCGGGCAGTAATGAATACCACGTTAGGGCTCCCCTTGTGAGAGTTTCGCCGAATTTATTTAGCAACACAGATTCAATTTCGTGAAGAGCTAGATCATTTCCTTTCACCGCTGTTGTGTAGGTGGTAATATGTTCCCGTGGATCTGAAGTTCCATCATATTTTGGAACTTCAGATATTTTGAAATGCTTCGGGATTAGTTCTGGTGTCGCACTTGTCTTTTACAGTAATTGAACATACTTCTTCGAGTTCGAGCCTTTCAATACTGGTGGTACGTCCGAGATTGATCCATGCGGGAGTTTACTTCCCTCATGAACCGTAAAAGCTCATTTTTGAATGAATCGTTCTCATTTCTAAGACCTGATCTACTCCCCCCAGCTCCATCGGAGCCAACTTCACCCCTGAGAGTGTTGTTATCGACTCTCTGCGTTGTTTGGTCTGCAGGAACTACGGGGACGGAGAGGGGGGGGGGAGTTTGGATTGCACCTGTTTGCATTATTCGAAGCACCTGATAGCATCTGCTTTAGTTCCGTCATAACCTAATCCTGCCGCATGAGATGGCCTAGAATGATTGCATGTTGCTCTTGCAGGATCCTCACAGCATTCGCTACTTGTCCCTCGTTAGCATCATCGGGAGTTATCTCCCAAACCTATTTAGGGTACTATTTGTCATGCACCAGCATAGTGTCACTGATTGAATCCTCGAAATGAGGCTGATCCCCTTGAATTTCAGGGTTGTGTGCATCGGTAACAGTGTTATCTGCCATTTTTTGCATTTTTTTCTAAGACAAAATAGTCAAAATATGTTAGTAAAAAAGGCAAGGATCAATTTAATTGCATGGTTGTCTAGGCCCCACGGTGGGCGCCAAACTATTTGTCCGTAAAATGGTCAGTTGAATTATACGTGATTTCTAGACAAATAAACTAATTTGATCATGAAATAATATAATAATCGAATAAATACACAATACTTAGTCTTAGAATGTAGATGAAATAGCAAAGATGGTGATTCCGTGAATACATTTTCCGAACACAGCAATGATGAGATCAATAAGCAAGAAAGTAAAATTGTATAAAGCTTTATATAGAATATAGTATATGTTCTTGCCAGAAAATTCATATCCTTTATAATGGTAACTGAGCTCACTATTTATAGTTATGCCAAGGAAAAAGGTCATAGGATCTTGCCCTCTTTTAATGCCAATTATGAGGGTCATTAATGAAGATGTAACATTGAACGTAAATGCCAAATTCTTTATAATGAACCGTCGCTTTTAATGCTGTAGAATATTCTTTAGTAAATGCTATCAGGCGTAGAACATTTAATACACCTTTATGAACGTTATCCGTTCCGATGACAAGCATAGTGGCTGCGTTCAGTCCTCAGTCATTCCATCTTGAATTTTACGTGTACTCCTATTAGTCAGCCACGTGTCATATCATATTTTATTCCGCACACAAGCATTTAAATTGTTAAGGAAGGACCACATGCAAAAACCCTTTAAAGCCTTCTGCTGATTCCTCCTTTAAGATATTTGGCCATGAAAGTTAGTACAAATATCTGTAAATCACCCAAGTACCAAACCCAAAACTTAATTTTCATCGCCGAATTTTGCAGTATCGATCGCAGGCTTGTTATGCCGTAAATAATAAGATAAAAAAAAATTATAAATGAATAATAATGTAGGGATTGTTATGTTGGAATTTTTTATTTTTAAATATTTTTATCCAGTAATGCTAATATTAGTATTATTTGACACTATATCCACATAAGATAATACATACATACATCTTATGCATAATATTTTTCTATTAGATGTCCTCAAAGGAACCTTTTTGGTTAGTGAGAATACATGTAATTTATGTCGACCTGTTTGGGATTGAAACACAATAAGTAATAAGTCAAGGGGGCCATTTTTACACATATAAATTAATGCAAGTATTTCTTGATATTACCAATCAACCCTTAATGTTAATTAATTTATGCTGAAAGGCGTATTCTAACTTACTTCTTTTGAGGTGTAATATTATATTTTATCATCACAT
Source organism: Nicotiana obtusifolia (assembly GCA_002018475.1). Taxonomy (NCBI): domain Eukaryota; kingdom Viridiplantae; phylum Streptophyta; class Magnoliopsida; order Solanales; family Solanaceae; genus Nicotiana; species Nicotiana obtusifolia. Next base: position 30,654 of record MCJB01040591.1, on the reverse strand, counting down.
TTGAGGCAAATAAAATAGTTCCTTTTTTTTTCTCTTTACTACGCGTAAAGTTTTTACATCAAGCGAATAGCAAAGTCAAAGTATTGTAAGCAAATTATTTATAAAGAACATGCATAAGAAAAAAGGCTCTTATATAATAAATAAATATATATATATATATATATATATTTTTATTTTTATTTTTTATTTCCTCCCTCCAAGAACTCCCCACCTTGCTCTTGGGGTGACTCAAACTCACAACCTATTGGTTGGAAGTGGAGGACGCTCACCACTTGAGCAACCCACTCTTCTCTTATATAATATATTGAATTATCAGTCATAGTCCCTAATGGGAGGGAGAGCCTTGGCACTGGTAAAATTATTGTCATGTGATCAGGAAGTCATGAGTTCGAGCCGTAAAAATAATATTTTACAGAAATACAAGTAAGACTACATACAATATACCTTGTGGTCAGACTCTCATAGTCACATTCCTTAATGATTTCATCATACTTTCTTTAGCCTTTTACGTTTATTTTAACGTTTTTAAAATTATTTTATGTTATTGTCAAGAATCCTACCAGCATTATTTGTTTAAGTATTTTTGTATTTCTTGAGAGGGACACCAACAAATATACTCCTATTGTTATTTTGTGGGGGAGCATAATATAAAACATCAACCATCCCTTTCCCAAAGTGATTCCCACGAAAGTGATAGTTACTGCTTTTTGACAATTGACACATCAAGGAACACAACCACCACTTTCATCTTTTTTACCCCAAATGTTCGGTCCGAGTGTCGGAACTACCTCCTCTACTTTTTCTTTTTATTCCATTTCCCCCCTCACTCTTTTAAACTTTTGGGAATCAAACCAGGTCCACGGCTAAGATATTTTTATACAGTCAGACCTCTCTATAATAATATTTTTATACAATAATTCTTTACTATAAAAGCCAAGCTTTTTCGAAATAAATTTTTATGTTATGTTATAATATATCTTTTCTATAATAGCACTTTGCTATAATAGCCAAAAATATTCGGAACAAACAAGATTGTTATAGAGAGATTTGACTGTAACAAATCAAATTCTAGTTCGAAATTATTCCATTTCCCCCTCGTTCTTTTAAACTTTTGGGAATCAAACCAGGTCCACGGCTAAGATTCTCTTAGAGAGAGAGAAATTTAGTTCAAAGGGAAACAAGCTATTCTTATACCGTCATACCTTTCTATAACAATATTTTTATACAACAACACTTTATTATAAAAGTTAAGCTTTTTCGAAATTAAATTTCATGTTATGTTATAATATATCTTTTCTATAATAGCACTTTGATATAACAGCCAAAAATATACGGAACAAATAAGGCTGTTATAGAGAGATTTGACCATAACAAATTAAATTCTAGTTCGAAATTATATATGAAGAACATGATATTTGAATTGAACTGGCATAGAAGTCGAACATACGCATTAGATAAACTTTTAGCAAATATTTAACAATTGTAATAAAAATATTTCCAAAAATTTGCACTAAACGGGAATAAAATAATAATTGTATAAGCATCAGAAACAAAATCATTGGTTAAAATTGTTTTTGGTTACAAAGAAAAATTACTTCCAAAATAGTTCAAATGTTTTCACTTTATTACTAGCTCTGTACAAATCGTCTTAGATGTTCATACAACTAAACAGTACATTGAAGTACAATAAGCAATTATCTCCAAAATCCTATAAACTCTTAGGATATTTACAAAGAGTTCACGATATTTAGAAATTTTATAAATTCACAGAATATTTACAAAGAGATCAAAAACATCAAATATTGTCTTTCTTAAAATCATGGAAGTAATTAATAGACGTTTTTCCTTTTCATGAAGATCAAATATACCCCAAGGAGGTCTATATTGTTAGGTGGCTGTCCTTATTTTCTTACTATGTTTGGTGTTCCTACCTCTTGAAAGAAAGAGCAACATATTTACCATAATTAAGTTTTGCTTTTACGAAAAGAAAAATATATTTCTTTCATATTTGGCTAGCCTTTTTTCTTGGAGGGAAAGGTTTTAGACTTCTATAAATTGAGGATCCTTCCTTCTCATTCAGTAGCATCTACAATGTGCCATAAGGGGTTTGAGAGTCTTGTTTAGGGGGGATAACTTGTCGGAACAAGTGTTAGTGTGTCACTTGTGTTTGCTTCTTTATGAGGTTGTTCTCTCGATATTCTATACGCTCTTTTATATAGTGGATTGCTCATCTCCGCCGTGGACGTAGGTCAATCGACCGAACTGTGTTAAATGTTTGTGTCTCTTTTGTTGTCTGATTTATCGTCATTCAAGGTTTGCTTTACTTGCTTCCGCATGACATCTGATTTTTTCGATCCCAATAAGTAATATCAGAGCGATGTTCAAAACGGGTTCATCTTGGCGGGTTTAGTTCTAGCAGCATTCTATTCGACGATAATCATAATTTTTATATGAGAAATTTGACCAGAGTGCTACTCACGCTGAGACAAACTTTATGGTGGAGATTTGGAGATGCGACATATTGAAGGCTATGTGAAAAAGGTGGATAAAATTTATTTTATTAGAAAATCCAGGCCAAGGGGGAGAATTGTTAGGTGTTTGTCCTTATTTTCTTACCATGTTTGGTTTTCCTATCTCTTGATGGAAAGGGCAACATATTTACCATAATTGAGTTTTCCTTTTAAGAAAAAGAAACCCATATTTGGCTAGTCCTTTTTTTTAAGGAAAAGGTTTTAGATTTCAATAATTGAGGATCCTTCCTTCTCATTCAGTAACATCCACAATGTAGCCATAAGGGGTTTCCGAGTCTTGTTTAGGGGGAGTCTTTTCGGGACAAGTGTTAGTGTGCCACTTGTGTTTGCCTCTTTGTGAGGTTGTTCTCTCGATATTCTGTACTCTCTTTTATATAGTGAATTGCTCATCTCCCCTGTGAACGTAGGTCAATTGACCGAACCCGTTAAATATTTGTGTCTCTTTTGTTGTCTGATTTATCGTCGTTCAAGGTTTGCTTTACTAGCTTTCACATAACACTTGGTTTTTTTTTTATCCTAACATATATTATCCTTCGAGAAATATGCAATTTCAACCCTCGAATCACACTAAATAATTCGAGATAAAAATTTAGAGAGCAAACAGAATTATACCCATATAAATTCATCAATAAAATTATTTTCATTGAAGAAAAAATCACAATAAGCAATTGCCTACCTCTTTGGCACCGATCCGTGTTCAATTTTACATAGATAAAAATGTCTTAGAAGGTAAGCTAGAAACCAACGGGTTATTTTGACTCTGTTTTACACTCAAGATTTTGTATTTTTGTTCATAGTGGGGCAAAGCTTGATAGATTAGTCACTTTTAGCTCGTAGAAGTCTTTTTATAACTATCAAAAACTGCGTTCCAATTTGCCACAATCATTTGTTGCAATGCCTAGCAATTTCGTCATTCTTTTCACATCCCTCTTTTTAAGTCATGTCAAAATAATTGTGATTTGTCCCTCTTAGCTAGCTTTTTTGTTCAATTGGAATAATGATGAAGTTATCTTCGTATGGCCTATAAGTTACGGATTTGAACTGTGAAATCAACCACTAATACTTGTATTAGGATAGTTCTCTACATCACACCCCTAAGGTGCGACCCTTCTTCAAAACCTGTGTAAACGTAAAATACTTCGTGCACCGAGCTGCCTACGTCACATCCGAAGTAGTGAATGGTTGCGTTGGACAAAAATCTTTGAAAGGGAGATTTGAACGATGAAAAATTGGAGAATGACGATTTGTAGTTGTCCATGGTGATAGTGTTGCTGGTAAAGCCAGAAAGTTGGAGTGATGTTTATGGCGTGGTCAAGGTTGGGGAGGAGTCTAGTGAAAAAGAAAAAGAAAATTAAATTATAAAATTAAAGTGAAGGATGACGTGCCATCCACATTATGCATTTGAAGAATACACGAGGTTGGAGGGGTTTAAAACAGTATATTTTTAACAACTATGAGTGTCTGGATGAAATCTTGTGAAGTATAAGGATCGTGATGACAAATCAAGAGAGATAGAGGTATTTATTAGGCTATGCGGCCTATTAAGTTTTTCGATATTCAAATTCAAAAATTTTGGTTAAGGATGAAGGACTTTCAACCAGCCCTCAAATTATGAATTGGCGACAAAACCACTTAAGGTAACTGATTAACATGTATGATGATTAATGCAGAGCATATCTTAGTGTATACTAAAAAAAATTTATCCAGACACTGTAGGCCGATGTACAAAGTATCCCACATTCATACATGGTCTGAAAATAAGCCGTACCCCAAGAGATATAATATAGGTAGCCTATCTTGATGCAAGCAGTAATTATAGATTCCACAGCTCTAGCCCGTCACCTATAAATCATACGAAATACTTTTATTGTTGATTCAAAGACCAAAGCTTCCCTTCTATATTAAAAAATTCTTCTATACCAAAGTTCCTCTAGTACCAACGAAACAAAATGGACTTGTTCATTTTTCAGCATGGGCAATTCTAATTTCTTTTTTACTTTTGTTGCCTTGATTGCAAGATGTTGTTAATCATATTTGCCATTTGGTAGGCTCCCCTCCATGGGCACATGTTCTATAATATAAGAAGATACAATGTATTTCTACTACCTATATATTAATTAATATTCTAGCCAGTATAGGTTTGCTTTTCTTGCACCTCTGGTTATGAATCTTAATGAACGACTGTTAGGTCCTGGGTTCGAATCACGTTAAAAGGGACGTATGAAAACATTATAAATCCTCCTAATTTAAGAGAGGTTTAAAAAAAAAAAACACATGATTATATTCTGTTTTTCGTCGAGAACTCTTATGAGTGGCCCTAAAATGATTTTCAAACAATAGCCCCAGAATCATAAATCTTTTTTGAATGGAGCAATTCAATCTCTAACTCAAGGGAACCTCTTTTCATATTTTGTTTATTTGGGGGACAGTAGAGGCGGATCCAGATTTTAGTTCAGGTATCATATTTATTATTGAAATTATTATATTTTTAAGTTATGAGTTCATATCTATTATTTATTATAATTTTAGTAGAGTTTTACACATAAATTTGTATTGAGCATGAAAAAGGTGCAGATGAACCCGCTATCTGAAAACTGCATCCGCCCTTGGGTTTTGTGTGGGGGGGGGGGGGGGGG
>MCJB01040591.1:4242-25423 GCA_002018475.1 Nicotiana obtusifolia | reverse complement strand
GGGGAATTGAAAGGTCATATGCCTTTGGATACACTAGAACGACTATTAGATTATATGCCCTCGTCATACTTTGCCAGCAGCTACACCGGCTATTAGATTATATGCCCTTGTAAGACTTTGCCAGCAGCTACACCATGACTCCTCTGCATGAGGCTGCTATTCATGCAATGTGAGGCGCAGAAAAGTAATAATATAGTCAAGACATATAGGCGACACTACTCGAGTTTTTGTCCCCCTTACTTGTACTTTTCCTTTGCGATTTATTTTTTATTATTAATAAAATCTTATAATTTTCCAAAAAAAAAAATGAATTGAGATGAAAAATTAGGTGTATTATGTTTGAAACTTTATAGAACACCGATATTCATCTTCAAAAAATATTCTTGTTTGGTTTTAAGGCTTTTGGAAAGCACACCAAAGGGCCCCTCACATATGTAAAAGTCCAAAAATAGGCAGAATCAGCCAAAAAAAATTGTACCTGGAATCTGACAGACACCTCATCCCCTAAGCTGCTAATTCTGACATAGTTTAATTCCTATTTATGAGTTCCATTATTTATTTTGTCTTCATTTTTTATTTTTGTTTGCTTCAAATGGGTTCCATTATTTTCCTGTATTAAAATTAGGACTTAGGGATGTTTGATTTACTAAAACAGATTCTAACACAAAAATGTATTATATTATTTTAAAAATATATTAAATTATTTTAAAAAAATAATTTTTGTATATTTAATTGATCGCAGCAAAAACTGTACATACAAAACGTTTTTGGTTTATGGATAAAGATTTGTTTCGAATAACAATCTTGGCATATATTACATCACTTTATCAGATTTAATTTTTGGTTTTCTATCACACGTGATTAAAATATATTAATAATTATTAAATAAATAAATATAATGTTTGATTAAGAAATGAAATAAGTTTCAAAAAAGAAACAATTTACAAAAAAAAAGAGTTATATTAATAATTATTAAAATATTTTTGATTTTTTATCACACGTGATTAAAATATATTAATAATTATTTAAATAATATAATATTTGATTAAGAAATGAAATAAGTTTCAAATAAGAAACAATTTACAAAAAAAAAGAGTTATATTGATAATTATTAAAATATGTTTGGTTTTTTTATCACACGTGATTAAAATATATTAATAATTATTAAATAAAATAAATATAATGTTTGATTAAGAAATGAAATAAGTTTCAAATAAGAAACAATTTACAAAAAAAAAGAGGGTTATATTAATAATGTTTGGTTTATGGATAAAGATTTGTTTCGAATAACAATCTTGGCATATATTACATCACTTTATCAGATTTAATTTTTGGTTTTTTATCACACTTGATTAAAACATATTAATAATTATTAAATAAAATAAATATAATGTTTGATTAAGAAATGAAATAAGATTCAAATAAGAAACAATTTACAAAAAAAAAAAGAGTTATATAAAGTAATTAAAAAACTCTCATGCGCTTCTCCTCTAAACATGGTTTTGTTTTAACCTGATAAGTTTCATCTCATTCAAAATTTCTTTGGTTGGTAGCCAACTTTGTTGGATGTCTTTGATTGGTAGCCAACTTTGTTGACATTGAAGAAAAAGAAGGAAAAGTGTGTACAAATTATCAAATATATTTGGCTTTAAAGAATGAGACTTCGGCTATAAAAGGAGAGCTCCAACTCTAATTTCTATACACCAACAAAAAAAGAGAAAGAAAGAGTGAGGTTTCACAGACAAGTCTGTGAGGAAAAATAGGGAGTGAGCAATATTGTAGTGAGGTGAGAATATCAAAAGAGTGTTATTTCTTTTGAGCATTGTTGTGGTCTTTGGAGTATTTTACTGGAATCTACAAAGTGTAAAATTACTTGCTATAGTGAAATCAGTTGCTCGTCTCGGGCCGTAGTTTTTTCCCTTATTCAAAAGGGTTTTCCACGTAAATATCTTGATGTCGTTGTCACTCTTTTATTCTTGTTAATTATCGTATCTCTGTGTTACGTTATTATTCCGCTTTTATTACTCTGAATATTATTTCTATAGGGGATTTATTCCCAACAACTGGTATCAGAACTGAGGAGATTCAACACGATCACTGACGATGGAGAGTTCGAAGATTGGAATCGAGAAGTTTGATGGATCCGATTTCGATTTCTGGAAGATGCAGATCGAAGACTATCTGGTGTGAATCCGAATGTAATCGGACCCCGATATAAATACCAAAGTGGGAAACAAAAAAATAAATAAATTAAATCTTAGCTTAAATGGATAACAAAAGGGAGACCTTGTAAAATATCAATTTCTTCGGGTGGAAAGTTAACGTTTAACTATAGAAAGCTACATGTTCCTAATAAATTTAAGTCCCATTTATTTTATTTAATACTAGTATTATTGCGCTGAAAAAGGTATTTGCATTTCAAAATAGTAGCAACATAATTATACAACATGGTTTGTCTTAGGCAGCAATGTATATTCTTTTTCTCTTTTTGAAGCAGAATGTTTATTTCAGATCCAATTGCCGACAGTGTTTTCGTATGTATAAAAGGAAATACTAATTTAAAACAGAAGAATTAATCCAAATAGCCGTCCATCCTATTACTTAAGTTAAAAATAGCCGATAAATATATAATATATACATCATTTATGTATTATATATGCATAGTTATGTATAATTAATATATAATCTATGTATATGAATAGAAAAATAAAAAATAAATATGACCGGCTATTTGTATAAAAATTCCTTTAAAATATCACAAATTTGACGAACTTTTACCAAATCTCGTCCTTTTAAATGACATTCTGATTGTAGCAAAACAAAGAGCTGAATTTATTGGTTGGTGGTAATTAAGTAGTAATTCTATAAACACTTTGAATAATTATTGTTACAAATATCAGTGTCTAGAATATAAAGTACAATGAATAGGTTGTGTGTTGTTGTGATAAGATATGCTTAGCATAAAGGGAGAAAGAATTGAAGTAGAAAAGGGAGAAAATATAGTTGCTCTAACTACCAACTTTAGAGGAGTTTATCTTTTTGAAGAAATCAAATCATATATAATTGATGTCATTCCATGCAACTTCTAGTTGCTTGGAATAATTGAAAATTGATTAGCACAATTCTTTTGTTTTTCTTGGTGAGCTAATAGTACTAATTAGTTACTACTATATTTTTTTATTTTTTTTTTTATCATTTAGGGGTCGTTTGTTAGGTTGTACTAAGTAAAATAATCTTTGTATAAAAATTTAATCTGTCCAATACAATGTTTGGTTGGTCAATTCAATTTATGCATACCTAATACATGAATTACTTATACCTCATAGGAGGGTTTAGCTAATACCAAGGAAAACAAGGGATTACTAATCTTTGCATTAACTATACTTGGATAAGACCCTAAAATTACTAAATCGCCCCTCAAACCCTTTTTCTAAATTTATTTATATATAGAAAGAAGAATATTCAAGGGTATAATTGTAAAGAAGATTTTGTACAGTTTTAAACCAAACACAAGCTTAGATTATACATTGCACAGCTAATTTTTAATACAATGAACCAAACACTTCATAAAAAATAATCTCAGCACTACAATCCTTGCATTACTAATACATGCATTACTAATCCCTGCATTACTTGTGTTCGTACCAAACGACCCCTTAGTGTTCAATACTCACTGATTCAACTAATTTAGATTGCACAGTGTTAAGCACAATTAAGAAGAGAGAAACACTCCCTATCAATAATTCGAGTTAGGTACTTTTATTTATTTATTTATTTATTATTTGCATAATAATAAGAAAATGTAGAGGCTCTGGATTTCTTGCCCCCGCCTTTCTTAGCTCTCTTCTTCCATCGGCTCTTTTTTCATCTGGAAGAATGGGTCTTCTCCTGCATGTCCTGCTGCACATGCCAGCATTTGTTCTTGATATGGCTGGCTCTATCTCAGGACTCTGAAATTAAAATTCTAAATAAAGTTAAAAGTTTCTTTTATCCATACCATCGTATTCCTTGCTTTTGTGGTACATAGTATACACTCTGAACTGATGAAGAAGATGAAAAAATTTTGAAGAGAGAAAAGTCAAGGTAGAGACACTTATTCGTGGTAACATCCCGTTAGGGTAAACTTTCACGGCGGTCGGGATTTTTATATATATTAATAGTGATAAGTATTTTCCATACAAGGAGAATAAACAGTATAGTCTATATATATAGATCCCAAATAGTCCCAAACCTATAAGAGAAAGGTCTCCCAATTTGACCAGGATTATAAATTTTCCTTTCTCAAATGTATGAGGACAATGAGTTTTCCTAAACCTATAGGGATTATGGGTTTCCTAAAAAATACAAGGAAATAATTCAAGTCTATCACATATTAGTCAGGATCCACACCTAACAAGTAGTGCTAATTAGTTTGTTAGATAAGCTTTACACCCATAATAGCACTCCATATCAGAGGCGGATCCAGAATTTAAATTCTGTAGGTTCAATTTTAAGGTTTTTAGCATTGAATATTTTTAAAGTTATAAGTTCAGACCTACTATTTATTATAATTTTTATGAATTTTTACACATAAAATTATGTCCCGCGACAAAAATAGTGGATTCAGATGAATCTCGCAGCCATACTCTACATCCGCCCCCGCTCCATATGCCATAAACACTTTAACAAATAATTAATTTCAACTTGAACCCCCAAATATAGATTGGTAGTGCTAACGCGAGGGAACATTTTCCACCAAGCAATAGTAGTATATATCTGCATTGTAAGTATTTGACTTAAATATTTGTACTTTGTTTTGACAAGATTAATTGAAATTACACTGGCATCTAAAATATTCAAATAAAAATAAATAATAAAAAAAATTAAACGTATGAAATTAAAGTCTCTTAAATGTTTCATAATTGAGCTTCTTAATAGCTCCACCTATCTATTAATAGTGTTTGATAAGACCATTAATTACCTGTAATGTTAGGCCAATTTCGAGTAAAGTGCTATATGGAAAATTCTAATAATATATTTGCAGTTACTTAAGGAAGTATGCAATTTTCCATCAAAAAGTCTTTGAACAAAAGATTAAATTATTGTTACTTGTGAAAAAAGAATATTGCTAAAGTAGTGTCTAGCAATCAAAGGTCATATTATTATGGTAATAAAATACCATAATAATATATTAGACATTGAAATTATTTAAAGCTTATTAAATATTAAAGCTTCAGATTATAATGATTAGCGTTTAACCAGCGTGCTATTCTGTAGCTAACTTTTTAAATATATTTGACAGTGAAATTATTTAAAAATAGTCTGTATCACAAATTTTTTATATCTTTTAATGAAAAAGATGACTCGATTCAATTCCAGCAATCATTTAACTAATTTCTCTCTTTTTTTCCGTACACATTGAAGATTTTTTTTTTTGACAAATCTAAAATTTGAAAGTTCATAAAAAATATCAATTACTTTACTCCCTCAATATTGACAATTTATAATTTTGGTCATTGTAAGAACATTTAACATTCAATTAATTGAAATATAATTTTGATCCCTCTACTTTTGAATCCTCACAAATATCATCCCCGCATGCGGCTCACGCCATTCGAGGTGGCCCAGCCCAGCATTCATTCGCAAATCCTGTAGTGAAATTGAGACTGCTCAACCTCGGAAGCTAATTCGCGTGTAGGCAGCGCTGTCTGTCGTACCGTTGACTCTATCTATTCATGGAATTTGCTTTATTTCATTTTCTATTTTATATAGGTTCGCTCCCTCTTTTTTCAAGAATTCATCCACTTCCCTTTACTCCATAGGGCCTTCTAAATTATACGCCATTACATAATTTGATTAGCCATATGCAACGTTGAGTTTGTATTTTTATTCCATAACTGATGATACTACTGTTATAAAAATAGTCAAATGTAACATAATTTCATTTTTAGAGGGACCAACATACACATTTTAATAATGGAAGGTTAAAAGTATTTAGTTTTATATCACAAGGACCAAAATAACCAAGGCACCAAAAGTGATATTATCGAAAAATTAAAAAGTACTCTCTTTGATTTAATTATGTGATTTATTTTTCTATTTTAGTCTGTTCCCAGTAAAAATACTTTTTTGTATTTAAAAATAGTTCAATTTTAAAATAGTCAAACAAAGCCACATAAATTAAGTGGAGGAAGTATGAAAAATGTTGAGTACTTGCTTTGTGCCAAAAGAATAAAGTCGTTCACAATGCGATGATGAGATTTTCTTAATTTTAATTTAACTTGAATATTGATTTTTTATTTTTTAAAATAAAATAAAAAATAAAAATACATAAAAGGTATTATAAATTAAACTATTTATAATTCAAAGTATCTAAACAATGATAAAAAAAAATTGTAGTAAAAGAAAAAATTGTCCAACTTTGTAAATTAGAATAATCTATATCTATATATTATTAAAAGGAGATGAAAAAGCTCTCTCCTTAAGCCAAGTGGCAGCCTAGAAAAAAATCTCACATGGCATAAGTAGTTAAATTTTTTAGTTAATAATTAGTTATTGGTTAAATAATAAAATAAAATATTTTATAATAAATTACAAAAATTAGTAAAACTGTCCATTCAAATTAGAAAGTAGCTTCAAGTTGGAGTTTTTGAATTATTTTAAAATAAAAACTAAAATTAGAAAAAATAAAAAACCACCAATTCAAATTTTGTGAGTAAGTTCTTCCTAATATGGTATGTGTGTGTGTGTGTCTATATATATATATATATATATATATATTATAAAAAGGCATCATATTAATCCAAATAGTAACATAGAGAAAAACCACATGGCATAATTAATTATTAAAAATTAACAAATGAATTAATTACCTAAAATTAACTACTCAAACATGGGTGAGGTTTGGTTAAGGTTAGTTAATTTTTTATTTAATTTTTAAAATTATTTTCGTTTTTCTTTTTTTAAATAAAAAGTTATTTATTCATTAAAATTCAGACAATATTATTGAGAACAATACAATAAATTTAAAATAAAAAAATATTTTAAGAGTATTAAATATATATCTTCTATTATATTACAAAAAGAAAGTAACAGACAAAAATATTGAATAAGTAATATGCGAATAGTTTCTATTAACAATGTAAGGGTTGGTTTAGGTTAGTTGATTTCTTTGTTTCATTTTTTAAAAATTATTTCTCGTTTTTCTTTTTTGAAATAAAAAGTATATTTATTCATTAAAATTCAAAAAATATTATTGATAACAATATAATAAAATTTAAATTTTTTTTTCAAGAGTTATAGAATATATATCTTTTATTATATTACAAAAAGAAAGTAGCATACAAAAATAGTAAAAAAGTAATATGCTAATAATTTCTATTAACAATGTAATTATACTAAATATTGGATAATATATTAAAAAAGAATATAGAATAAAAGAGTTATTCGATGACTATATAAGTTCGTTTAATTTAATAGAGATTTTATTTATTAAAATTCAGACAATATCTATTCTATCCATGTAGAATAGGAGAAGCAAATCAATGTGATGATACCAAGTGTATCAACAAAAATTTAACAAGTGTCAAATTTTAGGACAAAGCTCCAACAAATTTGGAGATTCAAAAATTATTTTTTAAAAAAAACTAGAAAATGATAAAAAAGACAAAAACACAAAGAAATTAACTATCTAAAATTAACTACTCAAACATTAGTGAGGGTTGGTTTAAGTTAGTTAATTTCTTTATTTTTTAAATAATTTTCGTTTTTCTTTTTAAATATAAAAAGTTTATTTATTCTGAAAATATTATTAAGATTAATAGAATAAAAAAAAATATATCTTCTATTATATTACCAAAAAAAGCATCAAACAATAATAAAGTAATATGCTAATAATTTTTTTATTAACAATATAATTATACTAAATATTGAATAATATAATAAAAATTATAGAATAAAAAAGTTATTCGATGAGTATATAGGTCCCTTTAATTTAATAGAAATTTTATTTATTAAAATTTCAGACAATATTGTTGTAATAAAATTTTAATAATTAACAAAAATTGTTCGAGTAATAAAATATATATCTTCTATTTATATTATAAAAAGAAAGTTACATGCAAAAATTTAAATAAAGTAATATGTTAATAAATATTTCTATTTACAATGCAATAATACTAAATATTGGATAGTATAATAAAGAAAAATACATAACAAAAAAGTTATTCGGTGCCTATATAAGTCTCTTTATTTAATAGAGATTCTATTCATTAAAAATTCAGATAATATTGTTGAGAACATTAGAATTAAAATTAAAATCGAAAGATATCTCAAGAGTAATAAAATATATATCTTTTATTATATTACAAAAAAATAGTAGATAAAAATAATAAATAAAGTAATATGCTAATAAATATTTCTATTAACAATGAAATTCTATTAAATATTGGATAATATAATAAAGGAAAATACATAACAAAAAAGTTATTCGATGACTATATAAGTCTCTTTAATTTAATAGAGATTTTATTCATTAAAATTCAGATAATATTATTGAGAACAACAAAATAAAATTTAAAATAATTTTTTTTCAAGATTAATAAATATGTATCTTCCTTTTATTTTACAAAATGAAAGCAAGCAGATAAAAATATTAAAAAAAATAATAAGCTAAAAAAACTATATTAACAATGTAAAAATACTAAATATTGAATAATATAATAAAAAAATATAGAACAAAAAAGTTATTCAATGACCATATAATTTCTTTTAATTTAATAGTGATTTTATTATTGAGTATACCATATCGACAAATAAGATGATAATTGAAATTTATTAAAGAATACGATCTAATGTGTTCAAACAAGCCCGATCATAATTTAATTTTACTTTTATTTTATATTGACTGGTCATCGCGCGAGTACGACTATTAGTATCATAAAAGGAAACTGCAGGAATTATCAGGTAGTAAAATATTTTATTTTTTACATTAAATTATTGAAAAAAGAATTAGAAAAATATTTGACAGAAAAGATGTCTCTAGTAACTGATTGGATAATTAAAATATAAAATGAAAACAGGTATTAAAAAATTTATAGACTAAAGCATCCTAAGAAAGCAAGATTTTTTTATTATTTTAAAGCAAAATTTTAGAGGTCAAGCACGTTGTGACGACGTGCTTTATCCTTAGTGCCCTTCCAAACAAGATTTGCTAATAACTTTTTAATTTCACTTTAATCATTAATTTATTATACACTAATCTTCTAGGTAAACAAAAACTAATTAATTAAATTTTTTCAGTTAACACGGGAAACTGCTGCAGCTATTTGGTAGGTCGTATTAAGTGAAATAACCATTGTATAAAAATTTTATCCGTTCAATACCATGCTTGTTTGCTCAATTTAATTTACTTCTACCTAATACATGGATTAGTTATACCTCATATGAGGGATTAACTAATACCAAGGAAAGCAAGAGATTATTAATCCCCGGATAAAGCTTAAAATTACTAAACTGTCCCTCAAAGAAAGCTTGACTACTACTGCAATTCGCAAATATTCAAGGGTATAATTGCAAAAAAGATTTTGTATAGTTTTAAACCAAACACAAGCTTAGATTATACATTGCATAACTAATTTTTAATACAATAAACCAAACACTTGATAAAAATTAATCCCAGCACTACAATTCATGCAGTACTAATCCCCGCATTACCTGTGTTCGTACCAAACGAACCCTTAGTGCAAACAAGATAAACCCTGCTCCTTTGTATGCCCGCAAATTACACAAAATAATAAATCGCACTAAATAAATCCTACATTAATTAGTTATCTAGCTGAAATATTTAATAAAATATTAACAAGATATGTAAAAATAAAAAAAAAAATTTAGAATCCTAAAGAATCAAACACGGGACCCACTTTCTACCTCTCAGGGAGTGGACCCCATGTTTTATGCAGAAGGACCACCTAATGTTAGAAAAAATTAAACACAGAAATTAGAAAAATATGAAGACTTGAGAATAGTTTCTGTCCCTTTTCTCTCTTTCTTTTTTCTTCACATCTTTGTTCACCGAAATAGCATAAGCAGCATACTATGCTCTTCTTCTTCTTCTTTTTCTTTCTCTTTGAGAATCTGAAGCCATTATTTACTGTAAATTTATACGAAGTTTTGAGCTTGAGATCTTTCATTGTATCTCAGTTGCTCTTTCAGGTAAAAATGTCTTCTTTTCTATTTCATATTTTCAAGATTTGCTTGTTTTGTTTAGCTATCAACATTTTGTTCATAGTTTTAGACACCCTTTTGCTTAATCTTTAGTGGGGTCTCTTTAGTTAACCTTCTTTGCATTTATTTCTAAGTTTCTGTTTTTATTTTTTTAAGCATTATTTATTACTGTGTGTGACTTTATGTGCTTTTAGATTTGTACTTTGGTTCCTTCTAATGGGAAAGTAATGTTTACTTGCTAAAGTTTTGCATTTAGTTCTTTTGGACTTTTCATTTGATAATTTGCTTTTCTTGTTGTTTTCTTCATTTTTGTGGGGTTGAGGTCGTTTTTTAATTTTCATTTTCTCTTGCAGAAATGGTGGAAGCTGAAAAAATAAATACTATATTGAAACTATTTTTCTTGAAAGTTGTAATCTTGTGCCTATTCTGAGGATTTTGATGTACTTTCGTTTAACTGGATTTATGTTATTTAACTGAATGTATCTTCATAGCCGAGTAATCAGAGGCAGAGACATTATTTGATGTTTATGGGTTCTGAATTTGCCACCGAACTCATAGCTCCTCATAGCTCGTCTTAGTTATTGGTTTTGCAATTAAATTTTTATAACAAATACAACGTATAAGCAAAAGCTACTGTCGATCCTCTGGCTCCGCCCCTGGCTGAGTTAGGCTTCTAAGGACAGTTTGAAAGTTGATGAAATCTAAAACTTCGCAAGTATTTAACAACATCCACTACTTTATTTAATGAAAGGAGATCTGGTATAGTGGAGTTTTAGATATTGTGGTTCTTGACCGAGTGTCTATAATTCTGTTCTCTGTTAAATGAAATGCTTGATATTCATCCATCTAAGTATCCTCATGTTTTATACCTCTTCCGTGTGTTTATTTTTCACATTTTTTATGGTTATGATTATGATTATTAAGGAATACAAATAGCTGGTATTTTACTTATTTTCTAATTGAAGTTAACAATCTTACAGGTTGAATGGTAGATTGAAATTAGAAATTTGGAATACATGTGAGTGAAGGCTGAAGCTCATGTGCGGTTGTAAAGGTTGTCGCCAGTTGAATGATGGTTCAGTTTAGACTTTCAAAACTATTCCTTTTACCTTCTGATTGCTGAGTGCTCGTTGGTTTGTCCGGACAAGTTCAAAGCGATGGGTTCGTTTGCTGGTAGTTGTGAAATAATTGAGGCCAAAGATGAGCTGGATTTGTTTCAACATTCTGAAAGGTCTTGTCGAGTACGAGAACTGGACAGAAAGCAGAAGCCTCCTATGGTTAGAAAAGGACATAATAAATTCTTAGAAGATGATATTAATCAGCTTTTTGAATCTATCAATCTGAGATCATCAAAGAGTCTTGATTTGTCAGATCAAGTAATAAGAAGAGATGCCTCAAAAAGGCCAATGAGGGGCGGCGGATCTCATTCTCCAGGAATTGGGTTTTCCGAGCCAGTTTCTTTAAAGCAGGCATTACGAGGTTTGTGCATTTCGCAGGCGGCAGAAATGGCGGCGACGAAGCGATTATCCAAGCCACCGGGTATACAAGATGAAAGCACATCAGGAATATTCGACAAAGTGGCCCATTACCCCCAAGAACTGTACTTTAAATCAGTAAACCATAGTCCTCATTCTTCTCCGCGACTTGTCATTAAGCCAACCATCTCAATGCGCCAAAATCACAGAATAGTGCCAGCAGAAAGCACGTCTAACTCTTTCCAGAGGATGAAGCCTCAGTACATTGGAGAGCCCAAGCTACAGTCACCAGGTCAAACCACCCTTTGTTCTCCTAAATATGTTAGTAAACAGACTATTAAAAGTGCAGAGTCCATTGCCAAGCAAAACGAGAGAATATTGCCGGAAGAAAATGTTCCAAACTCCAGAAAAATGGTTTCTCAACAGCTTACACAAGCCAAGTTGAGGTCACTAAACCAAACTACTTTATCTTCGTCTACACTTGTTGATAAACCGGTCATTATGTGTGCTGAGTCAACCATGCGGCGAAAGGAGAGGATGATTGATGCACCAATTACTGAGTGTTCTGACACCCCTAACCAGAAAAAGGAGAATGCATCTGCTTCGAAGCATCATGAGATTAAATCTGTACGAACTGTGTTAATTGAGGAAGAAGCCGAAACTTCAGCAGCATCCTTATCTTCATTTACCTCTGGTAATGATGTGTTGGGGTCTGGACCAAAAAGTTTGCAACATAATTCTAATAAAAGTGTTGTTACATCATTAAGGATTGCAAACAAAGCAGCTCCTAAGCTGAGACGGAAAGCCAGGTTGCAAAATGTGTCTTCATCTAGTGCCACGAGAAGCAACAAGGAGACTAAATCAAACAAAAGCAACTCTCATGCTGTAAAGCCAACAGCAAAACCAGCAGTCAAGAACAAGGCTCTTGTCAAGAAGAAAGTGAAACCGGAAACAACAGTAACATCTGGTACTTTTAATCTGACCTATGAAGTAAATGGTCCAGTGGAATCACCGAAGCAACTTATCTGCCAGAAATGTCAGTGTTCTCTCAAGAATGTGGGAAACGGTTCTACAACCGCTGAAGCCAGTGAAAATGGCAGTGACTGTGGTGCTACTAAACCAGGCTTCGCCAATAATGGCCATAAACTCAATAAGCCGTCAAAGTGTAGAGAGCAAGGGGATTTTTCACAGAGCTCAAAGAGTAGTATTGGTGATTACAGTTGTAGCACAACAATCAGTGATGAGAGCAATCTAAGTGGGTCCAGTACTGGGATTAGGCCGCACATGTCTAAAGATGGCAGGTGGGCGGCTATAAATCAGGTGCGGAAACATCACGGATTCTTAGGGTTGAGTCATTTCAATTTATTAAAGAAGCTTGGTTGTGGAGACATCGGCACAGTGTATCTAGCTGAGCTGCTGGAAACTAACTGCTTGTTTGCAATAAAGGTTATGGATAATGAATTTTTGGCAAGAAGGAAAAAGATGCCCAGAGCCCAAACTGAAAGAGAGATTTTGAGAATGCTAGATCACCCTTTTCTACCAACACTCTATGCGCAGTTTACATCCGACAATTTATCTTGCTTAGTTATGGAGTTTTGTCCAGGTGGTGATTTGCATGTCCTCAGGCAAAAGCAGCCGGAAAGATATTTTCCTGAACCAGCAGCACGGTATGATATGCTCCAAATTAATAAATTTTACTAAAAACTACTATTATAAAGCTTTGGTAGGAAAAAGTTTATTGTTTGATGAAGTGGTAGAAAAGGTTTATTTTCAACATAAACATAACACGTGCATTTGCTCCCGTCTGATTTCTGGTCAGGGGTGATAAATTGTACAAACTATAAACTAGTCTGAATTTCTTTTCTGGAATAAATGGAGGGAGAGGAATAAGAGAGCTTTTGAAAGGTCGATAATATATTTACATGCGAGGAGTAGCCTCATGTCTCTAGTTTCGTTTTGGTGCACCAGCGAGGTTCTTGTTTGTATAGCGATTGGTTGACTTTTTCTAGAGAACCATATTTTTGTCTTGGTTTCTCTACTTTTCATATACTACTTGTATACGGGGATTTCTCCAACATTAACAAAACTACTTACCTTATAAATTTTTCTGTGGTTTAGCCGTACAATGTGTAGAGGCTTATTCACACGGCAAATTCTTTATTTGCTGGCCAGTGTCTTTTGTTAGGTATATCTTCCTCCATTCCTCCTATTTCAGCCCCACCCTATCGGACCACCCCCAAACCAAAAAAGGAGAAAGAAAAAGGTAAAAGTTGAACTCTACATTTCCAAAAAAAAAAAAAGATAAAAAAGGAAAGAAGAATGAAGATTAAGAATTCATTTGATCGGTAATTATTTAAGTTCTCTTAGATGTGTGTATTTAGTTTATCTGTAGTGAATCATAGTTAATTGATTAATGTAGCGATGCTGTGTCAAAATCCAAAATCTAGGTTCTGCAGAAGTTAGATCACTAACTTTTTGGGGATGCTATATTAATTTGACATGGAAAGAGAGAACTTTGGGACTGTTTTTTAAAAATTGTCCCCGTCGTCAATGCCACTGTTTTTAAACAAAGTGGAAGGAGTATTGTTGACATAAATGTGCGAATAATCAAAGGTGGTACATAGCAACTTTGTTTTGCATTATCAAAAAAAGAAGCACAGGGATAACAGATTCATTGTCTTGCTAATCTTTTGGCTTCCACATTCCCCGGACCCCGCGCATAGCGGGAGCACAGTGCACCAGGCGGCCCTTTTTTTTTCCGAGTAGTTTCTAACTCATGGTAATTGCAGGTTTTATGTTGCTGAAGTTCTCCTTGCTCTGGAGTATCTGCATATGCTAGGAGTTGTATACCGGGATTTGAAACCAGAAAACATATTGGTCCGAGAAGATGGTCATGTCATGCTTACTGATTTTGACCTCTCACTCAGATGTTCAGTTAATCCGACTCTTCTAAAAACGTCTTCACTCGGGGTGGAGGCTCCCCGGATCTCTGGTCCATGCACGGGTTCTAACTGCATTGATCCATTTTGTTCTGGACCGTCATGTCAAGTTTCTTGCTTTAGCCCCAGAATCTTATCTGCCACCGCACGAGCAAGAAAACTAAAAGCAGAAGCGGCATCCTTTAGCAGATCACTGCCTCAGCTTGTGGTAGAGCCAACAGAAGCACGGTCCAACTCATTTGTTGGTACACATGAATATTTGGCTCCTGAGATTATTAAAGGCGAGGGGCACGGGAGTGCTGTTGATTGGTGGACCCTAGGCGTTTTTCTTTACGAGCTTCTATATGGGAAGACGCCATTTAAAGGTGCTGGAAATGAAGAAACTTTGGCCAATGTGGTCATGCAAAACCTCAGATTTCCCGACAGTCCGATGGTTAGTTTTCAGGCGAGGGATCTAATCAGAGGGCTTCTTGTGAAGGAGCCTGAGAATCGATTGGGAACGGGAACAGGAGCGGCTGAGATTAAACGACACCCCTTCTTCGACGGCCTGAACTGGGCATTGATAAGATGTGCCATTCCACCTCAAGTACCTGATCTTTGTGACAATATTGGATTTGCAAAACCAGCTTTTCAGGAGAAGAGCAAAATGTTTTTAGAGTATAGTTCCAAAGAGCATTTAGAATTTGAGCTGTTCTAGTAAAGCAATATCGCTGTTTGGTTAGGATGTATCCTCTGCATCCACCCCTTGTAATTAAATGTCATATAAAATGCTCAAAACATGGAAATTTTCATCTATATTACAAGAATGAAAGTTACATAGCATCCCAACTAATGTTTCTAGTCTTGTAACTAAATTTTATGCTTTATTAATTTTGTCAAATTGAAGTAAGGCCACTTTATGATTGTAGCCAAGACAAGAATGTCATAAATGTTGTTAGCAACCTGAAGCAAATGTTTTCTTTATCTCGAAGTTGATATTTTATTGATAGGAAAAGAAAAAAGTATTTATAGTCGTGATAATATAAACAAGAAATACTCATCTGAGCCACATGAACATGTATATACAGATTACTGGTTCTGTTCTGGAATCTAAACAAAATTAAATTTACTAATGCTGAGGATCTATCGAAAACAACCTTTCTATCCTCACAAGGAGTAAGGTTTGCGTACATACTACCCTCCCCATATTCCACTTGTGGGATTTGACTAGATTTATTGTTGTTGTTGTTGTCTTAAACCAACATTAACAAAAAAAATAAAATAATAAAAGTATTAGAAGTTCTCTATATTTTCTATTCGAGTAAGCGTTCTCTATGCTGTTTTCTCCTTCAAGTTTTTTCTTCCTTTTTTTTTTGTCACATCAATTACAAAGCTTACAGGATTTTTTTAAAAACCTTTGTTCTCTAAAAACTTCAATATTTTCTAAATATTTTTAAACCATAAAGCTAACTACAAGAAATTTTGGGGCCCCAATAATTTGGGGGCCTAAAAGCCAATGCTTTATTCGCTTGGGCCTTAAGTCGGCCTGCACGCAGAATCAACCCTTGTCATGAGATGTTGTGAAAATGTTATAACATTAACATAATAATTGAATTCAAAATGATCTGACATTGTCTCAACCTGAAAATATGGTTAATTTCGTTTAGTTAGATAAGTATATGTATTGATAGGATAGAATGAACCCGAAAGTCACGGCAAAACAATTAATATTGGTTAATAGGCCATTTTTTATGGACCTACAAACTTTTAGGCCAATGGGAGTCCATCAAAAAATTCTACAACATCAGCATGTACTAATACACATGCAAAAGTATATATAATCATAAATTCATGTTGCGTGACCACGAAACGTCATAAAATATATCCGAAAGTCATGACGAACCAACGACTACTGGTCACTAGGACGTTTCCTATGGACCTACAAAATTTCAGGCCAGGAGTTCGTAAAAAAATTCTGTAAACAGCATGTACAACAACAACAACAATAGCAACATACCCAGTAATATCTCACACTGTGGGGTCTGGGGAGGGTAATGTGTACGCAAACCTTACCCCTACATTGTGAGGATAAAGAGGCTTTTTTCAATAAATCCTCGGTTCAGGAAAGCATTAGAACCACATTAATTGAAATATAGACAAGAAGGAACAGTACCAAAAAATCATATGAAAGCAGAATAAAAATAACAAGATAGTAAGGTGATCAACAATGAAAGAAAATGACGGTTAGTCGTAAAAACCTACTACCAACAGAAAGCGAGACTACGTGCCAATACTACTATTATGAGCACTCTAGACTACCTCCTCTACTACTCTAATCCTCGGCCTCCATATCTTCCTATCAAGGGTCATGTCCTCCATCAGCTGAAGCTTTATCATGTCTTGCCTAATCACCTCTCCCCACCTCTTCTTTGGCCTACCTCTACCTCTCCGTAGTCCCTCCAATATCAACCTCTCACACCTCCTCACCGGGGCGTCTGTGCTCCTCCTCCTCACATGTCCAAACCACCTAAGCCGCGCTTCCCCCATCTTATCCTCAATAGGGGCCACACCCACCTTGTCGCGAATAACCTCATTTCTGATCCTATCTAACCTGGTGTGCCCGCACATCCATCACAACATCGTCATCTCTACTACCTTCATCTTCTGGCAATGAGCAATCTTGACTAGCCAACACTCCGTCCCATACAACATCGTTGATCTGACCACTACTCTGTAGAACTTACCCTTAAGTTTCGGTGGCACCTTCTTGTCACACAAAACATCGGAAGCGAGTCTCCATTTCATCCATCCCGCTCCAATACGATGTGTGACATCTTCATCAATCTCTCCATCCCCCTGAATAGTAGACCCAAGATACTTAAAACTCCCTCTCCCAGGGATGACCTACGAGTCTAGCCTTACCTCCCCTTCCCCTCCTGAGTTTCACCACTGAACTTACACTCCAAGTATTCTGTCTTGGTCCTGCCCAACTTGAAACCTTTGGATTCCAGGGTCTGCTCCCATAGCTCTAATTGCGCACTCACACCGTCTCGTGTCTCATCAATCAATACAATATCATCTGCAAATAGCACGCACCACGGCACCTCCCCAATGTTGGTGCGTCAGTATGTCCATCACCAAAGCAAACAAAAAAGGGCTGAGTGTCGACCCCTGATGCAACCCTATCATAACCAAAAAATGGTCCGAGTCCCCACCCACCGTCCTCACTCGGATCTTTACTCCATCATACATGTCCTTAATCAACCTAACGTAGGCAACATGTACACTTCTAGCCTCCAAACTTCTCCACAAAACCTCCCTCGGAACTTTATGGTACGCCTTTTCTAACTCGATGAACACCATATGCAAGTCCTTCTTTCTCTTCCTATACTGCTCCATCAATCTCCTAACAAGGTGGATAGCTTTCGTAGTCGAACGCCCCGTCATAAACCCAAACTGGTTCTCGAAAATAGACGCACTCCTCCTCACTCTTAGCTCTCCCACTCTCTCACACACTTTCATAGTATGGCTAAGCAGCTTGATACCCTGATAGTTATTGCCCTTGTGATACAAGATCCATCGTGCTCCACCTTCACTCTTCGGGCATCTTCTTCGTTCTAAAAAAGACATTAAATAACCTAGTGAGCCACTCCAAGCCTGCCTCGCCCGCACTCTTCCAAAACTCCACCGGGATTTCATTCGGCTCGGTCTTTTTGCCGCTGCTCATTTTATGCATAGCCCCCTCAACTTCATCAAAGTCACAACGACTCCCAAAGAGTTCCAAATCACCTAGTGCAATACTCCTGTCCCATTTCTCGTTCAAGAGATTATGGAAGTAGGTCTGCCATCTCCGACTGATAAGCCCCTCATCCAACAAAACTCTACCTTCTTCATCCTTGTGCACTTCACTTGGTCCAAGTCACGCGCCTTAGCTAACCTGAACAACCTCTTATCCCTACCTCGGCCCTCGAGTTCCTCGTGTGTAGTAACCAACATGTACTACACACGAAAAAGTGAATATAATCATTAATTCATGTTGCATGACCACAAAACGCCATAAATGAACATGAAATTCATGTCGAAGCAACAAATACTGGTCACTAGGACTTTTCTTATGAACCTGCAAAACTTCAGGTCAATCGGAGTCTGCCAAAAAAAATTCTACAAAATTAGCATGAACTAATAGAGACGAAAAGGTTGATGTAATCTAAGTTCGAGTTGCATGATCCTGAAATGCCATAAAATGAACCCGAAAGTCATGGCAAAATAATGAGTACTGGTCATTAGACCGTTTTCTATGGATTTATGAAATTTCAGGCCAATCGCAATCCATAATGTTTTTTTACAAAATCAGCATCTAATAATACACACGAAAAAGTGGATATCATCACAAATTCGTGTTGTATGACCCAAAAATATCATAAAATGAATCTGGAAATTATGTCGAAGCAATGAGTATTGGTCAATAGACCTTTTCCTATGGATCTATAAAATATTAGACCAATCAGAGTCCGTCAATTGTTTTTACAATATTAGCATGTACTAATACACACTAAAAAGTAGATATAATAAAAAATTCATGTTGCATCACCACAAAACACGATCAAATGAACCGAAAGTCACAGCGAAGCAACGAGTATTGGTCACTAAGACGTTTTCTATGGATCTACAAAATTTCAAGCCAATTAAAATTGGTCAAAAAGATTCTCCACAATCAGCATATACTAATACACACGAAAAAAAGGATATAATCACAAATTCATGTCGCATAACCACAAACCCTATAAAATTGCCACGACTCCAATTTTTCTCCTTAGGATGTCGTAACGGCACCTAGACTCTAAGACTAGGTAAGCCTAACAAGTATGCGGAATAACTCAATATTAAGCTAAAACTCAAATGTCAACAACAGTAATAGATAAAATCTGCAACTCAAGTATAACAACTCCCAAAATCCAGTAGATATAAGTCACAAGATCTAAAGAGAAATACTAAATATCCCTATACATTAGAGTCTAATGAGGATAAGTTAACAACATAATAAAGATAGAGGGGAACTCCGAGGTCTGCGGACGCTGGACAAATGTACCTTGAAATCTCCACGTACGGACTAGCTCACTGATACCTAGTATGGTAGGCAGTACCTGGATCTGCACAAAAAGATGTGCAGAGGCGTAGTATGAGTACACCACAATGGTACCCAGTAAGGGGCAAGCCTAACCTCTGTAGAGTAGTGACGAAGTTAGGTCAGGACCCTACTGAAAATAATAAGAAACAAGGCAGAAGATATAATAATATAATGAAATGACAGAGAAGTGAATCAATAAAAATTTACGAAGGTAATAACACAGAATCAAAGAAAGACAAATACAATATGAAAGGAAAGCAAAATCTTACAAGTTAAGGAACAACAACAACAACAATACAGCAAATAGAGGAAATCAACAGGGGCACTCCCAAGGTACCTCCTCGTAGTCCCAAAAGTAAATATCTCACAATCTTTCCTGATATCACCGCGGGAACTTTTATATTTTGTTTTGAAAAATCATTTTCCTGAAATATCATCCCGTGTTTTAGCCAATCTTATCACACCCGCATGACTTCTACTAGTTCCCCTACTAGTCATTCGTATCAAGCCCACCTTATTTCACTGCATGCGTTTCAACACCTAGACATTATACCATCGCATGCGTATCAATAATCACAACGGCACAGCAGAAACCTCGTGCAAACAATAACAAATGCATGGCAGAAACTTCGGGTAACAATAAGAACCACATGGCATAAACCTCGTGCAACAACCAAACAATCATCTCAACAACAATCACGGAAACCAAAAGATAACAACTGAAACAGCGATATTTCAAGGATAGCAATTTCAAGTAAAGAATCCCATAGCTAAATAAGGAATATAGAATCAATAAAGCAAGTAATTCAACTAAGCATATGGTACAAGTTGCAAATAAGAGATAAGACAAGTAGACATGTGAAATTAGGCTAAACATGATGACTATACATACTAAAGTAACTCAGTTAAGGCATAAAAAGGAAACTACTTAGATAAAATCGGAATTTCAACATTTAGCCCATATACGCACTCGTCACTTCGCGTGCACGGCCTTCACATATCACAAATTATCACAACAATACCAAATCCTAAGGGGGGATTTCCCCAACACAAGGTTAGACTAAGGGTGTGACCCACGGCGGGCCTGGGCCTAGCGGTCCGGGCCTGGCAGTCCTGGGCTGTGGGACCGGCCCGCTACGGACCTAAGCCCACACGGTCCCGGGCCAAACGGGCCTAATGGTTTCGATTTTTTTTTTAATCAACGAGATTTTTTTGTAAACTATATATGCATAAACTAATATAGATTGCAATTAGATATATATAAATATAACACTAGTATATTAGTCTTGTATATATTATATATATATGTTGTATATATTGTATATATACACACACACACACACATATATATATATATATATATATATATATATACATACATATAAACTATATATATGTATTAGACATATATATATATATTGCTTTATATAAGTGTTGTATATAATGTATGCATATAC
>MCJB01040590.1:182166-194805 GCA_002018475.1 Nicotiana obtusifolia | reverse complement strand
CAATAGATACCCTTGCCCGGCCGATTTTATCATGGCTCGGTGTACACATATGTGCACAATAATTGCCGTAGCCCGGCCGACTTGAGGGCGGCTCGGTGTAGTGGAACATATAATGTATGCTGGACTCGCACAACATGATTTCATAATGATGAAATATTGGATTCTTATTAAATCATACATCCAAGAAGACATAATGCTCATAATGCATAAACTACCTTTTCATGGTGACATAGCTCTTAAATCATATATAGTTCATACTTTTCGGAGTGACACTATGGTCAAACAGATAACAACATATCAAGACCTCCATAAGAAGGGGAACAATTACGAACGTCCTTAGCTTCTATGAATAGAGTATTCTTTTAGGGCTCTTTCGTAGCATTGTATTCGATAGGAGTCGTGCAAAAGAAGGAACGGTATAGTCTTACATACCTGGTATATATCGCACCAGCTCCCAAGCCACGAAATTGCTACAATTCTTTAATCTACAATTAAGGAATAGCTTAATGGTTACTCACTACGCGTGATGGCTATCATTAACCGAAATCCCCTAAATTCACATGGTGCTCCTCTACACCCTTCATCCCCTAAACCCATTAAAATGCATTTACAGCACATGCAACCTATTTACAACCCATATAAATCATGACCCATTTCGTTTAACCCCACCTATTTTGATTTCATGGCTTTTGACATGCTATCATAAGTTCTTACGGCCACGCAACCACCTATCATGGATGTTTAAGGGAAAACCACATGAAAGGGAGTAGTAACTTACCTTGCATGTGAATTATTCAGCCTTCTCCCTTGATTCCTAAATTCCTAGGTCTTGCCTTCAATGGGGCTTGTAGAAGGAGCAAGGATTCAGCTAGTGTCCCTCTATGTTCTTCAATTCCTTTGTTTACTTCCTTCAACCTTCAACCTAGGGCTTGGAAGAGAGGAATTAGGTTGCTTTGGTGTGAGGGCTTTAAGAGAAGTCTTTGGGGCTTTCTTGCTATGTTCAGACTTGGAAAAATGAAGAAGGGACGGGTTTTGGGCCCCTTTTATGGGCCTAGGTGTGAGGGACACACGGACCTGAAAAAGGTCAGAAATGCGATCGCATACCCGTCGCAGACAGGTATGCGGTTCCCATTTTGGTCGCAGATCTTGCCTTAAAGTTCTATCGCATTATGCGATGCAGAAGGGGCCAGAATGCGGTTCGCATTTCCAAAATGCGATCGCATTTCTGGTCGCATTTTGGACATTGGTTTAGCCAAGTTTTCTGCCTCATTCTGCGATGGGTGTGTCGATTCTGCGGTCCGCATTTCAGTTCTGCGGTTCGCATTTTGGCCGCATCTTTGACATAGCTTCAGCCCAGAACTCTGTTCCATTCTGCGATGGAACATGTCAGTTCTGCGATCGCATTTTAATTATGCGGTCCGCATTTCGACCGCATTTTGATACTTTTGTTCTTTTCTTAACTTTAAGCCATTTTTCGGGTTCTTGGGTCCTTTTACGTAACTACCCCTTTAACATAATTAAATGTACGTATTTTACGGGTTGTAACATTCTCCCCCCCTTAGGAACATTCGTCCCCGAATGTATGGATCTAGAAATGGTAATATTACCGGGGGAGGGGTTTTAGCTTTCAAGGCTTCGTTCAGACGCCACAATCCCAGCATTAAATGAAAGGTAATTATGAGCTTCCGATTTACCTTATGGAAACGTTTCTCCTTCCAATGCGTTCTGCATCCCCTTGGCATTTTCACTATTATCGTCTACATCCAGGAATAGATACGGGTATTTAGTTTTCATCTCTTCCTCTGCTTCCCATGTCATCTCTTCCATATTTCGGTTCCTCCACAGCACCTTGACCGAGGCCACATCTTTTGATCAAAGCTTGCGGACCTGTCGGTCCAATATAGCCACTGGTACCTCTTTGTAGGTTAGGTCCTCTGTGATCTGTATATCTTGGAGGGGAACGACCCGAGAAGGGTCTCCGATACACTTCCTCAACATGGATACATGGAACAACGGATGGACAAATTCCATCTCCGATGGTAGTTCCAATTTATAGGCAGCTTTTCCAATTCGGCGAAGAACTTGATATGGACCGATGTATCTCGGGCTCAATTTACCCTTCTTCCCAAAACGCATGACACCCTTCATGGGTGAGACTTTTAGGAATACCCAATCGCCAATTTGAAATTCCAAGTCACGACGTCGGACATCGGAGTAGGACTTTTGCCTGCTTTGTGTAGTCTTCAATCGTCCCTGTATTATTCTCACCTTTTCAACGGCTTGATGGACCAAGTCCGGGCCGTACAATTCTGTTTCACCCACTTCAAACCACCCAATCAGCGACCTACACTTCCTTCCATACAGTGCCTCATATGGGGCCATCTTTATACTGGAGTGATAGCTGTTATTATAGGCAAATTCTATGAGTGGTAGATGGTCGTCCCAACTACCTTGGAAATCTAGAACACATGCCCGCAACATGTCTTCCAGCGTTTGAATGGTACTCTCAGCCTGCCCATTAGTCTGCAGATGGAAAGCTGTGCTGAGATTTACCTGCGTACCCAAACCTTTCTGGAAATATTTCCAGAAGTTAGCCGTGAACTGGGCTCCTCTGTCTGATATAATAGACATTGGTACCCCATGGAGCCTAACAATTTCCTTGATGTATAGCCTTGCATAATCCTCTGCGGTGTAGGTTGTCCTGACTGGCAGGAGCACACTTGGTAAGTCGATCCACTATCACCCAGATGGAGTCGAACTTACGACTGGAGCGAGGTAATCCAACAATGAAGTCCATGTTAATCACCTCCCATTTCCAAGTCGGAATTTCTATATCCTGTAGCAGTCCACCAGGTTTCTGATGTTCTGACTTTACCTACTGGCAATTAGGACACTGAGCTGCAAATTCTGCTACAGACTTCTTCATTCCATTCCACCAATACTGTTCTTTGGCATCATGATACATTTTGGTTGAGCCAGGATGGATGGAATACCTGGATTGGTGAATTTCCCTCATGATCCTTTCTCGCAAATCCGCTACGTCAGGCACACACAATCGGCCTTGACACCTCAAGCTCCCATCCCCTGCGATCTCGAAATTTGAGATCTTACCTTGTTGAATGCCTTTTCTCAACTGCATCAAGGTGGGGTCTTCGTATTGCCGTGCCTTTACCTCGGCTACAAGGGGTGATTCAGATGTGTTATGCACCACAATACCTCCATCTTCGGGGTCCAGCAATTTGACTCTCATGCTGGCTAGCTGATGGAGTTCCTTGGTTAAACTTCGCTTACCTGCTTCAATGTGTGCCAAGCTCCCCATTGACTTGCGACTGAGAGCGTCGGCCACAACATTGGCCTTGCCCGGATGATACAGTATCTCAACATCGTAGTCCTTCAATAATTCAAGCCAACGTCGTTGTCTCAAATTCAACTCTCTTTGACTGAAAATGTATTGCAAACTTTTGTGGTCCGTATAGATGTTGACATGGACGCCATACAGATAATGTCGCCAGGTCTTTAATGCATACACCACAGTAGCCAATTCTAAGTCATGAGTCGGGTAATTCTTCTCATGCTTCTTCAATTGTCTTGAAGCATAAGCAATCACCTTCCCATGCTGCATCAGCACACATCCCAAACCTATGCCAGAGGCATCACAGTATACAACATAACCTTCTGTTTCCTCGGGAAGAGTAAGAACTGGAGCCGATGTTAATCGATCTTTCAATTCTTGAAAGCTCCGCTCACAACTGTCTGTCCATTGAAATTTGGCGGCTTTTTGGGTCAGCTTAGTTAATGGCGCGGATATAGAAGAGAATCCTTCTACAAACCGCCTGTAATATCCTGCTAACCCCAAGAAGCTACGGACTTCTGATGGCGTAGTAGGCCTTGGCCAATTCTTGACTGCGTCGTTCTTTTGAGTATCGACACTAATACCCTCATCAGATATCACATGGCCTAAGAACGCCACTGAATTCAGCCAAAACTCACATTTGGCGAGCTTCGCATATAGCCTATGGTCCTGAAGGGTCTGCAATGCTATTCGTAAGTGACCCACATGCTCTGCCTCTGAGCGAGAATACACCAAAATATCATCAATGAATACCACCACGAACACATCAAGATAAGGCCTGAATACAGTGTTCATGAGGTCCATGAAAGCAGCCGGTGCATTGGTTAGCCCGAACGACATTACTAGAAATTCAAAATGCCCATATCTAGTTCGGAAGGCCGTTTTCGGAATGTCTTTCTCTTTGACCCTTAACTGAAAATACCCCAAGCGCAGGTCAATCTTGGAGAAATATCTAGCTCCCTGGAGCTGGTCGAACAGGTCATCAATTCTTAGAAGTGGATACTTGTTCTTTATGGTGACCTTATTCAACTGACGATAGTCGATACACATTCGTAACGATCTGTCTTTCTTTCGTACGAACAGGACTGGTGCACCCCAAGGTGAAGTGCTAGGCCTAATGAAGCCTTTATCCAACAAGTCCTTCAACTGTAGTTTCAATTCCCGCAATTCTGCTGGGGCCATTCTATACGGAGGAATAGAAATTGGATGAGTGTCGGGTAACACATCGATGCCAAACTCGATCTCCCTTTCAGGAGGAAGACCTGGGAGTTCATCTGGAAAGACATCCGGAAATTCATTGACTAACGGAATAGTTTGTAACATAGGTGACTCTGCCTCCGCGTCCATAACGCGAACAAGGTGATAGATACAACCTTTAGAGATCATCTTGCTTGCCTTGAGGTAGGAAATAAACCTACCTTTCGGCATAGCAACATTCCCCTTCCATTCAAGGATGGGTTCGCCAGGGAACTGGAATTTAACCACCTTTGTGTGACAATCGACACTGGCATAACATGATGCCAACCAGTCCATTCCTATTATCACATCAAAATCAATCATTTCTAACTTAATTAAATCTGCCGAGGTTGGACGATTACAGATCGTCACCGTGCAACCTCTATATACCTTCTTGGCAATTACGGAATCTCCTATTGGAGTGGATACCACAAAGGGATTGCTGAATAATTCGGGTGAAATATCAAATTTATCAGCCACAAGGGGAGTAACATAAGATAACGTGGACCCGAGATCAATCAATGCATACACATCATGAGAAAGAACTGACAGTGTACCTGTGACAACATCTGGGGATGACTCGAGGTCCTGCCGGCCTGCTAGAGCATATATGCGGTTTTGAACACCGCTTGGGCCTGGCATTGCGCCGCTGCCTCTGCCACGAACTGCTGGCTGTTGAGGACCTCGTACTGGAGGTCGAATAGATAAAGAAGATCCAGCAATAGATCCAGTGTGGTGAGCCATGCCACCATCCCTCATGTAAGGACAGTCTCGCATCATGTGACTGGGCTGTCCGTAGTAATAACATCCATCCGAACCCCGACGGCAAGGTCCGAAGTGGGTCCTACTGCACTGCTCACAACGAGGCATGGAGGATCTCATATTAGTAGCTCTGTGATATGGCGAGCTCGATGCCCGCGAGCCCTGAAACTGTCGGGGGGCACTAGACACAGGTTGTGCCGAGCTCCTCGAAGAATGGGGCCTCACACTACTTCTGGAATCACCAGAATACCCCGCGATCCTTGTCCTCCTATGCTGGGTCCTCTCCTGGTCCCTATCCGCCCTTGTTGGCGTTTACGGTCCTCTATAGTCTGGGCATAGGCCTGAATACGTGAGATATTCATGCCCTCAATCAAGGAGGCCGTGGTGCATTCATTTATTAAGTGTGGCCCCAGCCCGTTCACGAACAAGTGAACCCTGTCGCTCATTTCTTCCACCATGTGGGGAGCATACCTTGCCAGAGAGTCAAACTGCATACTGTACTCTCGTACATTCATATTCCCTTGCTTAAGGTTCAGGAACTTATCGGCCTTGGCCCTACGTACCTCAACTGGCAGTTAGTGGTGAAGAAACGCCTCGGAGAATTCATTCCATACTGGTGGGGGAGCATTTGGACCCCTGGATCTTTCCCAACCATTATACCATAAAACTGCTAAATTCTGCAGTTGATAAGAAGCCAGTTCTACTGCCTCTGTGTCACTGGCATGCATAACCCGCAGTGTGCGGTGTATCTGATCGATGAAATCCTGCGGGTCTTCCTTAGGATCAGACCCGGTGAACACTGGAGGATCCAGATTGATAATGTCACGGACCCTCGTACTGACCGGTCTCTCAGCTGTACCGGTATTCTGCCTCGGAGCCTGATAAGCTACCAGGCTGGTCAACAACTGCACCGCAATCCTCAAATCCTGGTTTACAGCATTCGAAGAAGGGACTGGGGAAGCTGGGCGGCTTCTAAGGTCCTCTGGGGGAGGAGGAGTAGATAAAGTCTGGGAAGGCGTTTCACTTTGGCCTTCCATCATATGGGGCAGTTGACTGGTCCCCTCTCTGGCATTTATATCAAGCCGTCCACTATTAACTTGCTTTCCAGTCGAAGGCATCGCTGTAGGAAAACAAGGCAAGCATTAGAGATGAACACTTACAACTTAGCTCTAAGCACGATCTAGATTCAAAAGGAAGGTAACATTCCTAAATGTCAGGTAGCCTCCTGATTATAAAAATGTGGCGCGCAACACACCTATAATCAAGACCCTACTAGACACGGCTCATAGACAATTCCTAGGACACAACCTTGCTCTGATACCACTCCTTGTCACGCCCCGCCCGGCGGGCCCGCGACACGGGCACCGGACCCAGCTTGCAGAGCACCGGCGAACCCTTCGTCACCGTTAACTCATTTGCTTTCTTTTACTTATTATTTCAAACAAAAAGATCATTAAATTGGACCGCCACCGGAGATGTCACGCCCCGCCCGGCGGGCCCGCGACACGGGCACCGGACCCTGCTTGCAGAGTGTCGCGAACCCTTCCTTTCAGTTATCTTATTATTTTAATCAAAAAGATCATTTAATTGGACCACTTATTGGGGTCACGCTTCGTATACATACATACATACTCACATCCTTGGGAACGTATTACTGTGTTTAGGCATAGAATTTACAAAATGTGTACACATACTGACATTTATTTATACATGACCAACATTGTCTATACACTACTGACATCTGTCTATTGAGCCTCTATGGAAATACACGGATACAACCTACGTCGGAACAGGGCCCCGACATGCCCATGATGCCTATACAAAGTACATACCAAGACTCCGGCAAGTCCGAACGAGTGAATCTTGCCAATATCAGCTGTACTAGATGGCCTACTGCGGTGGGGTAGCCTCGCCTGTATGCCTGCCTAGACCTGCAGCACGACATGTAGCGTCCACAAGATAAAGGACGTCAGTACGAATAATGTACCAAGTATGTAAGACATGAAACATAATGTAAGAACAACAGTATAAGCATAAGGATAAGACTTATGCTTATTGGTGAGACTTATTGGTGAGACTTATGAATTTACGTATAACCTTTCTAACATTATCATATTCATACTCGTGTACATTATCATTATCCACATCTTATACATACGTCTCCATAGGCTTGCCAATTTCGTATAAGTTATTGCTACTACATACATCACATAGTCATTACTTTAAACAATTACATAACATACGCCCATGCAAGATCGTAATCAATAAACATGCCTCTGTGGGCTTTATCATTATCTTCCCAACTGATCAGTGGTGTCTGCCCATCCGAATTTAGTTTGGCCTGGTGTTTATATAAATGCACAATGGGTGCCTACCCGGCCGACGTATAGAACAGCTCGGCGTATAACTGCCCGTCCGGCTGTAGCTCGGCTCGGTGTAGTGAAACATATACTTCTATATATATAGTTGCACACTAGGTGCCTGCCCGGCCGACTTATAGAACGGCCCGGTATGTAAAACAACTATTGCATGCTGAACTTATTTAATCATTTCTTCATTAGTAGCAATGCTCGTACCATCTATGGATTACCTTTCTCATGGTGACATAATACTTAACTCCTATATCGATCATACTTTCAAGGTGACATAACGTCAAATGGACAACAACATATAAAAAAAAATCTCCGTAAGAGGGGAAACAATACAAGGACTCTTAGCTACTATGAATAGAGTATTCTTTCGGGGCTCTTTCGTTGCATTGTGTTCAATAGGAGTCGTGCAATAGAAAGAATGGTATAGTCTTACATACCTGGTATATATCGCACCAGCTCTCAAGCTATAAAATTGCTACAATTCTTTAATCTACAATTGAAGAACAGTTCAATTGTTACTCACTACGCATCATAGCTATTACTAACCAAAATCTCCTAAATTAATGTGGTGCTTCCTCATAATCTTCCTCTACTTAATCTTATCAAACATATTCATGGCACATGCAGCTCAATAACGATCATAACCCACGCTACTAGTGGTAATTATCTTGAACCCATAGCTTCCATCTACATTCTCATGAACTCTTACATGCATGCAATGGATTTTCAAGAATCCCTAAGAGAATGGGTGTAGGAACTTACCTTGCATGGTGGATAACTTAGCTCTCTTTTCTTGATTCTTCAATCCTTAAGTCTTTCCCTCGCTTTGGGTTTGCAAGAGAAGGAAACTTAGCTAGGGTTTCTCTTTAATTCCTCAGTTCCTTGATTCTTTCTTCAATTTAGAGTTTTTGAAGAGAGGAATTTGGTTGTTCAGATGTGAGAGCTTTGAGAGAAGTCTTTTGGGGCTTTCTGCTATGTCTAGACTTAGAAAAAAATGAAGAAGGGACGGGTTTTGGGTCCCTTTTATAGGCCTAGGTGTAAGTGGCACTCGGACCTGAAAAATATCAGAAATGCGATCGCATACCCGCCGCAGACAGGGTATGCGGTCCACATTTTGGTCGCAGATCTCACCTTAAAAATTTGTCGCATTATGCAACGCAGAAGGGGGGCCAGAATGCGGTTCGCATTTCCAAAATGCGATCGCATTTCCAAAATGCGATCGCATTCTGGTCGCATTTTGGACGTTGGTTTAGTCCAGTGTTCTGCCTCATTCTGCGATGGGGGTGTCAATTATGCGGTTCGCATATGCGTCGCATATTGGGCATGGTTCCAGCCCAGGTTCTCTGTTCCATTCTGCGACGGATCATGTCGCATTTGCGGTCCGCATTTTAGTTATGCGGTCCGCATACTGACCGCATTTTCGACACAACTTCAGCCCAGCACTTTGTTCCATTCTGCGATGGAACATGTCACTTCTGCGGTCCGCATGGGTGTTATGCGATCCGCATTTTGACTGCAATTTTGATACTTTTTCTTTTTCCTAACTTTAAACTATTTTCCGAGTTCTTGGTTCCTTTTACACAAACTACCCTTTGGCATAATTAAATGTACGTACTTTACGAGTTGTAACACTCTCCCCCTCTTAGGAACATTCGTCCCCGAATGTATGGATCTAACCACGATATGAGGTCCGATTCCAGTCAGAGGGATCCAAATTTATAGTGCGAATACCACGGAACGAACGCTCACCGGACAGGGGACTGCCGACATCTTCGGAAGGAGGTAGCAACGCTATTGAAAAATGGTCATCTTCGAAAATTCTTGAGTGATCGAGCTAAGAACAATTACGGATGCAACAGGGACAACGCAAAATCTTCGAAAGCAGGAGAAGAAGCCCCACCCTAGATGATCAACATGATCTTTGGCTGGAACGAAATTAACGGGGTTACCTTTTCGGCGGCAAAGAAGACTAAAGTCTCGATAACTCACAATAAAAGGTTTTGGGAGGATGATATCACTTTCACGGAGGAAGACGCAGACGGATTGCTATTACCATTCAATGACGCACTGGTAATCTAATTAAATTTGTAGATTTTAAAATTAAGCGTGTTCTAGTGGATCTAGGAAATTCGGCTAATATCATATAATGGAGAGTACTGGAACAAGCTAAACTAACCGGAAGCATCATTCCAGCGACAAAACTCCTCACCGGATTCAATCTTGCTAGCGTAACAACCCGGGAAAGATCCTACTGCTCACAAACGCTGAAGGAGTAATGAAATTAACTCTCT
This sequence comes from Nicotiana obtusifolia, assembly GCA_002018475.1. Lineage (NCBI taxonomy): Eukaryota > Viridiplantae > Streptophyta > Magnoliopsida > Solanales > Solanaceae > Nicotiana > Nicotiana obtusifolia. The sequence continues at coordinate 184,792 of MCJB01040590.1, read as the reverse complement.
TTGAAGTTGTGGATGGTGATATGGGATGCAACATCATGCTGTGAAGGGAATGGCTACACGATATGAAAGTTGTACCTTCGACATATCATCAATTGCTGAAGTTTCCAACGCCCCAAGGAATCAAATAGATAAAAGGTGACCAATCGGCAGCGAGGAGATGAATTCAATCTCAGTTTCCAGTAGCAAAGGGAAGGAGCGCACGACATAGCAATTACAGGAAGCAACACCTACTCTCGAGTTAGAAAAGGTTATTCTAGGGGTAGAGTCATCAGAACAGTATCAGGTGCCGAGATATTCCCAAGTTTCGGAAGAAACGGACTCAACAAAATCAACGGCAGAGGAACTAGAGCAAGTGGCGTTGTTTGAAGAATTCTTAGAAAGAAAATTTAACTTGGGGATAGGACTGCATCCCGAGCTCAGGTCTGGTTTCATGGAACGCCTTAAAATTAGCGCTGATTGTTTTGCATGGCCGCACGAGGATATGACAGGTATCCCGACCGAAATAGCCGTGCACAAGCTAAGTTTGGACCCCAATGTACCACTGGTATGACAAAAGAAGTGTCATATTGCCAAGGCCAGGAATAAATTCGTCAAAGAAGAGGTAACCCGCTTGCTTAAAATCGGTTCGGTCAGAGAGGTAAGATATCTAGACTAGCTGGCCAATGTAGTAGTAGTTCCTAAGAAGAACAATAAATTTCGTATGTGTGTAGACTATAAAGATCTTAATAAGGCATGCCCGAAAGTTCGTTTCCACTGCCAAATATCGATCAATGATTGATGCCACGGCCGGCACGAGTTAATGAGTTTCCTTAATGCTTATTTCGGGTACAACCAAATTAAGATGAGCCCGGAAGATCAGGAAAAAACTTCGTTTATAATAAATTTCGGTACATATTGTTACAATATAATGCCCTTAGGGTTGAAAAACGCCGAAGCCACTTATCAACGACTCGTAAATAAGATGTTTGAAAAGCAAATAGGAAAGACCATGGAAGTTTATATAGACGATATGCTTGTTAAGTCTTTGAATGCAGGTGACCACCTTCAGCATTTGCAAGAAACATTCGATATCCTAAGGAAGCATAATATGAAACTTAGCCCCGAAAAGTGCATGTTCGGGGTCAGCTCCAGTACATTCCTGGGGTTTCTGGTCTCACCAGGTAGTTGCTTAAAGAAGAATATCTTGTCTTTGAGCTCAGACTTCTTGCTTTGTGGAAACCATTTTGACAAGAATGCGCGGACAAGTTCAGGCCATAAACGTATGGAATTTGGAGGAATATTTTGAAGCCATTTCCTCGCATCCCCAGCTAACGAATACTTAAAGCATCTCAGCCTTAAGGCATCGTCAGAGACATGGTTTTGCTTGTGTATCGCACAAACACCCAAGAAATTCCTGAGGTGCTGTATTGGATCGTCATCAGTAGAGTTTCTGAAAAATCCCTCCGCTTTCAGCATCAGAATTAGTCCATGCTCCACCTTGAAAGTAGCAGCACCTATAGCCGGAGGTACTATAGCGTTTGTATCCTCGATATATTCTTCAATATCTACAAAAGGATTTCCTTCCTGCTCTACCTCTACATCATCTTCATGGTCCGACATATCTCCCTGTGTACAACAACAAAAACAAACGGCGTGTAATCAAGTAGAATTAGACGTATAGTAAAGTATACACTAATTAGCAATTTCAAAACCGTATTCCCCGGCAACGGCGCCAAAATTTGATTCGCTCAAATTACACCTTAATAATAGTGTAAGCGGTCGATGTCAAATATAATAACCCAACAAGGTTGGGTCGAATCCCACAGGGAATAGGTGTGAAACTATTATCTAATTAATGTAATACTTGACTAAGTCGTAATTCTATCAAGTACGTCAAATAGAATAAAGGAGTGTTGAATGTATAAGTAAATGAAAACTGAAAACTAATTTTGATAGTATGAATGTGAAAAATATGAATTTAAGAAACCAAGGTTGTGTCCCCCTTAATGTAGTAGAATGTTCTTGATATTAATATTGAATACCTTTCTTGATATGCAGTTGATGTTTAATTTACTATCCAATATTTCCCAATAATTGGATAATGTATCCTCTCTACGATTCTCCCGAATACAAAAGAGTTATGTTAAGAACAACCAATTAAACGCCAAATTAAAACCTACTTATTCCTAAGCGATTTTATTAAACAAGGTTTAAAGCCTTAAGTCTTTGTTATTTATTTCTGCCAAATTCTATCTCACTTTTCCAAGATAAGATAGAGTTAATTGGCGTTCGTTAATGTTTGCAACCACTAACGATTAATTGAAGAACAAGAGATAAATAAATATCAAGCTTCCTTCGAAATCAGATTCAATATCAAGATCTCAACAACATTTCTACCCCTCTAGGGTTCACAACCTCAGCGTTTGAGTTTAGCTACACATGCTGATAATTAAAAAATAACGAAGAGTAATTGATATCATCTTACAAAAATAGAAGGTATTTGATCCCCAAAAGCTTCTAAGAATTCAAAATAATCAATTGCCGTACTTTGTACGCTAAATTGTGACAGGACTCCTTTTACAAAACCCTATAAAACCTATTTATAGAGGCCCAAAACCCAAGACGAATTTCGGTCTGATTTGCCCCT
>MCJB01040590.1:155917-176276 GCA_002018475.1 Nicotiana obtusifolia | reverse complement strand
TCCTATTTGCGTTCACCGTCTTTGATAGAATGCTCTTTATCTCCTTGTTGGATACCTCAACTTGACCGCTCGATTGTGGATGATAAGGTGTGGCAACCTTATGCTTAACCCCATACTTGTCAAGGAGACCTTTAAAAACTCTGTTACAGAAGTGCGAACCCCCATCACTGAGAATGGCTCTCGGGGTGCCAAACCGGGTGAAAATATTCTTCTTTAGAAATGCAGTCACACTCCGAGCTTCATTGTTTGGTAAAGCAACGGCTTCTACCCATTTGTACACATAGTCCACAGCCACTAGGATGTATTTCATCACACATGAGCTTATGAAAGGGCCCATGAAGTCAATACCTCAAACATCGAATAGTTCGATTTCCATAACAAAGTTCATAGGCATCTCATGCCTCCTCGAAATTGGGCCCTATTGTTGGCATTGGTCGCAAGACTTCACCAACTGATTAGCGTCCTGATAAATAGTCAGCCAGTAATAACTACACTCCAAAATCTTTGCAGCTGTTCTATTACCCCCATGATGACCCCCAACCGATGAGTCATGACAAGCTTTCAGAATCTGTAGCATCTCTTCCTCAGGCACGCATATTCTAATTATGTTATCAGCACAGACACGGAATAAGAATGGTTCTTCCCAATAATAGTTGTAACAATCCCTCAAGAACTTCTTCCGTTGGTATGATTCCAGTCCTTCCGGAATAAGATCGCTGACAATGTAGTTGGCGATGTCTGCATACCATGGTGCAAATGAATTGGATACCACCAGTATATGTTCATCTAGAAATGAGTCATTTATCTCCAGCTCTTCTTTTTGTCTCCCTGATTCTTCAAGTCTAGATAAGTGATCTGCCACTTGGTTTTGTGTTCCCTTGTGATCCATAACTTCGAAATCGAACTCTTGCAACAGTAACACCCATCGGATTAGTCGTGGCTTTGCATCTTTCTTCGCCATCAAATAACATAGAGCTGCATGATTCGTGTACACAATCACTTTAGAGACCAATAGATACGCACGGAACTTCTCGAACGCATACACAATGGCTAACAGTTCCTGCTCGGTTACAATGTAATTCATCTGCGCCCCATTAAGTGTCTTGCTAGCATAGTATATTGGGTGAAGAACTTTATTGTGTCTTTTTCCCAGCATAACCCCAATAGCTACACCGCTAGCGTCACACATAAGCTCAAAAGGCAGCGACCAATCAGGTGTAACAATAATGGGTGTCGTGGTGAGCTTTGTCTTCAATTCCTCAAAAGCTGCGCGGCATTTCTCATCAAAGACGAACACTTGTTTCAGATTCTTCAGGCAGTGCTCAAAAGTTTCCCCGACTACCAAAAAATCATCCATAAAGACCTCAAGGAAATCCTCTACCATATCAGAAAAGGTAGACATCATACATCTCTGGAAGGTGGCTGGAGCATTGCATAAGCCGAATGGCATTCGACTGAAAGCAAATGTTCCATACGGGCACGTGAACGTTGTCTTCTCCTGGTCCTCCAAAGCTATATTGATCTGATTATACCCAGAGTATCCGTCGATGAAACAATAAAAGGACTTTCCGGCTAGCCGATCAAGCATTTGATCAATAAAAGGAATAGGGAAGTGGTCCTTGCATGTGGCACTATTGAGTTTTCTGTAATCCATGCATACCCGCCATCTAGTTACTGTCCTTGTTGGAATCAGCTCGTTCTTTTTGTTCTTGACCACAGTCATGCCTCCCTTCTTTGGCACGCATTGCATCGGGCTCACCCATGAACTATCGACAATTGGGTAGACGACCCCAGTGTCCAGCCATTTGATTATCTCTTTCTTCACCACTTCCTGCATTGATGGATTCAGCCGTCGCTGGTGCTCCACACTCGGTTTTGTCCCATTTTCTAGTTGAATCTTGTGCTCACAAATTCCAGCAGGGATTCCCCGAATGTCCGCAATTTTCCAACCAATGGCTTGTCTGTGTTCCTTCAAAACTTGCAGCAACTGCTCTACCTGCACATCATTCAACAACGAAGAAACAATTACTGGTAAAGTATTATTCTAGCCAAGAAATATATACCTCAAATGTGACGGAAGTGGTTTGAGCTCTAATTGAGGTGGTTCGATAATGGACGGCTTTGCAGGAGGTGTAGCTCTATTCTCCAAATCTAGGGACAGTTTTGGTGGAGTATATGAGTAAGAGCCATGTCCTTCTAATGCATTTACTGACTCCATAAAGCCTTCCATATCATTACCATCAAAATTCACCAATATAGCTGCCAGTGCTTCACCTAGGCATTGCTCTTCCATTTTCATCTCAATAGCCTCATCAACTTCATCGACAATATCGATTAGTGAAATGCTCTCGTATTCGGTTGGTAATTTCATACCCTTACTAGCTTGGAAGGTAACTTCTTCGTTGTTCACCTGGAACTTGATTTCATTACGCTCCGAATCCATAAGGGCTCTTCCAGTAGCTAAGAATGGTCTCTCCAATATAATAGGGATTTCCTTGTCCACAGCACAATCAAGGATCAAAAAATCAGCTGGAATATGAAATTTCCCAACTTTCACAATCACATCATCTACAATACCGACTGGTCTTTTGATTGAACGGTCAGCCATCTGCAACCTCATGCTTGTCGGCCTTGGCATTCCTAGTCCAGCTTGTTTGTAGATGGCTAGTGGCATTAGATTGATGCTGGCCCCATTGTCACACAATGCCTTTGCGAAGTCGTGCACTCCAATAGTGCACGGAATAGTAAATGCTCCCGGGTCCTCTTTCTTCTGGATTGGATTTGTAGCAATGATAGAGATAACCCGGTGAGTCATATTCACCAGCTCATTCTTGGTGGTTCTCTTCTTCGTGATCAAATCCTTTAGATACTTGAAAAACCCCGGCATTTCTTGGAAAGCCTCCAAGAATGGTATATTCACCGATAACTGCTTAAGAATGTCATAGAACTTCTCAAACTTGCTGTCGTCAACTCTTCTCGCAAGTCTCTGAGGGAAAGGAGGAGGGGGTCTAGGAATTGGCGGAAGAATGTTTGATGTTTCTTCTGCCTTGTCCTTTATCCCTTCTTGGGTCTCATCTCGGTTTTGCACAACTTCTAGATTTTTGTTTACTTCAGCAACATTTGGTTTTTCAACTTCGACCCCTTTTTCAAGTTCTTCCACATCGACTGCTTGCTCATCTCTTCCTTGCAATGTCTTACCACTCCTGGTAGTGATAGCCATAATATGGGAAGTTGGGCCACTTCCACTCCCCTTTGGATTTGCAATCGTATCACTAGGAAGTGTTCCCTTCTGCTGTGGATATTGCTCACGAGAAATATCTCTCATTTGCAATTCCAGCTTTTGAATCGCCGCAGTGTGAGAGCCAACCAATTCAGTCATGTTTTTCATGGAATTATCAGACTTTTCTTGGTTTTGTAATATTCTTTCAAGCATGCTCTCTAATTTAGACTCACTAGAGGATCCCTGATTCGAATACTGACCCTTTGGAGGAACATAAGGGTTGGAACTTCGATTTGAAAAATTATTATTGCTGTTCCAGTTTCCTTGGTTAGAGCCACTTTGGTCATTGCGCCATTGATGGTGACCTTGCCCTTGCGGGTTTGGTCTCCATTGATTCTGCGAGCCCTGACCTTGGTAATTCTTCCTTTGATACCCACCTTGAGAATTATTAACATAATTTGCCTCTTCATAATCATCACTTTGCACCGGCTGCACATTCTCAACCACATTGACTTTCTTCTTCTGATTTTCCGTGAAAAGCTTTGTCAACACATTGACATTTGTAGCAAGTTCTGCAATTACTTGGTCTCGTTCTTGATTTTCCTTGATCAAGTTATTCATAGAAGGAGACCCAATTGCAATACCACCTGTTGTATCCTCAGAATGCCAAGCTTGATTGTGTTTTGCCATTTTATCTAAGATTTGAGTCACTCTAGCGAAGGTTTTATCCATAAAAGATCCAGCAGTTGCATTCTTCGCTATTGATTGGTTCATAGGGTCCAAACCCATGTAGAACTTTTCCAGCAAGATTAAATCTGGAAAGCCATGGTTTGGAGACCTCACCAAATACAACTTGAAGTGATCCCACGCTTCATGTAATTGTTCACCAGGTAGTTTCTTAAAGAAGAATATCATGTCCCTGAGCTCAGACTTCTTGCTTTGTGGAAACCATTTTGACAAGAATGCCCGAACAAGTTCAGGCCATAGATGTATGGAATTCGGAGGAAAATTCTGAAGCCATTTCCTCGCATCCCCAGCTAACGAATATTTAAAGCATCTCAGCCTTAAGGCATCGTCAGAGGCATGGTTTTGTTTGTGCATCGCACAAACACCCAAGGAATTCCTGAGGTGCTGCGTTGGATCGTCATCAGTGGAGTTTCTGAAGAATCCCTCCGCTTTCAGCATCAGAATTAGTCCATGTTCCACCTTGAAAGTAGCAGCACCTATAGCCGGAGGTACTATAGCGTTTGTATCCTCGATATATTCTTTAATATCTGCAAAAGGGTTTCCTTCCTCCTCTACCTCTACATCATCTTCATGGTCCGACATATCTCCCTGTCTACAACAACAAAAACAAACGGCGTGTAATCAAGTGGAATTAGACGTATAGTAAAGTATACACTAATTAGCAATTTCAAAACCGTACTCCCCGGCAACGGCGCCAAAATTTGATTCGCTCAAATTACACCTTAAGAATAGTGTAAGCGGTCGATGTCAAATATAATAACCCAACAAGGTTGGGGTCAAATCCCATAGGGAATAGGTGTGAAACGATTATCTAATTAATGTAATACTTGACTAAGTCGTAATTCTAAGGTATAAGTATAACGAAAACTGAAAACGAATTGTAATAGTATGTATGTGAATATTATGAATTTAAGAAACCAAGGTTGTGTCCCCCTTAATATAGTAGAATGTTCTTGATATTAATATTGAATACCTTTCTTAATATGCAATTGATGTTTAATTTACTATCCAATATTTCCCAATAATTGGATAATGTATCCTCTCTACGATTCCCCCGAATACAAAAGAGTTATGCTTAAGAACAACCAATTAAACGCCAAATTAAAACCTACTTATTCCTAAGCAATTTTATTAAACAAGGGTTAAAGCCTTGAGTCTTTGTTATTTATTTCTACCAAATTCTATCTTACTTTTTCAAGATAAGATAGAGTTAATTGGCATTCGTTAATGTTTGCAACCACTAACGATTAATTGAAGAACAAGAAATAAATAAATATCAAGCTTCCTTCGAAATCAGATTCAATATCAAGATCTCAACAACATTCTACCCATATAGGGTTCACAACCTCAGCGTTTGAATTTAGCTACACATGCTGATAATTAAAGAACAAAGAATAGCAATTGATACCATCTTACAAAAATAGAAGGTATTTGATCCCTAAAAGCTTCTAAGAATTCAAATAGTTAATTGCCCGTACTTTGTACTCTAAATTCTGACAAGACTCCCTTCACAAAACCCTATAAAACTTATTTATAGAGGCCCAAAACCCGAGGCGAATTTCGGTCTGATTTGCCCATGTTGTAATAATGCGGACCGCATTTCTGTCGCAGAACAGAAATGTGGACCGCAGATCATCATCGCCCGTCGCAAATTCCACCAGAAAATTATGCACTCATCGCGTTTTGATTCGCGGTTCGTATGTTGATTATGCGATCGTGATATTCGATCGCATTCTCCACTCTGATTTTCACCCAGAACTCTGTTTGTGTTTGCGATTTCACCTTGTTATTTCGCGGTTCGCATTCCTATTTTGCGGTCGCATTTGCGACCGCATTCTCGTCATGAAGATTGGCCTAGAGTTCTGTCCTTGTTTGCGATCTGCTTGTGGAATATGCGGTCTGCATTTTCAGTTTGCGACCGCATACTCGTATTTGTGATGCTTTTACTTCTTTTCTTTTCTTCAGCTGACTTTTTGAACTCTTTTCCGTACTTCTGGGTCCTTACACTCGATATGCTGCAAATACACTAAAATTACATAAGTATCATGAGAATTTGCAAGTAAAACAAGTCAAACTTTAAGCAAGTAATATCAAAATGTACCGAAATTACCCGGCACATCACTCCCGCTATGATGATTCTATTTTTTGTGATGACAAGTATAGGATATGGAAATGGAAGAAATTGAGCATGGTAAAAATAGATAGTTCAAGCTCATCTTGGAATGCCTACTTGAAGGAGGAAACAAAGAGCAAAATGCCTTGGAAGAGCTTTTGGAGAATAGTCTCCAAAATAATTTGGCGCTTGAAAGGTTGAACTCACAAATGGGAGAAATGCTCGAAGCTTTAGAGGTCCAAAAAGCCTCGGAAGTGAATGATAGCCAAAACATTCCTTAGAGGTTGAAGCCGAAAATCCTTCTTTGGCACTTGATCAAAACCAAGAAGAACTCTCAAATGCTCAAAATGAGAGGATGATGCTCATGTTGGATTCCATTCTTGAAAATGAGGAGAAGCACAACTTGGCACTCGAGGACTTGAAACAAGTTTTGATTCAAAATGATAAGAATATCCGCACTTTGGAAGCTCAAATAAAAATATTAGTTGAGAGTGTGGAAAGAGCTCAAGAAAAGTCCAACTTCGAGGAAGAAAATGAGCTTTATTTTGAGGAATCAAGAATTGAACACCTGCCAACCGATTTCATGCTTGTTGGTGATGCCAATAAAAATATAGAATTGGAGTCAATCGGTGTAATTGAAAATATAGTTGAATTTGACTCTAGTTCGGGGGACCAAGAGGATGTCAAAATCCGAAAAGAATTGTAATTTGGAGGCTTGATGTCACATTCCAAGCATTTCTCAACATTGGAAGTGTGTGGTGATATGGGAATTGAACTAAATGAATCAATGAGGGATTGCAAAGAGGAAAGGCAAAGGCCATACATTTTACAATTTGAAAGTTCAAGAAGGCAAAATGACATTCCTCACATGAAAGCCAAGAAATGCAAAATGAAGAAATTAAAGTTTGGCTTGATCATCTACTTACCACCCCCTGTTATTCGTGGTCACAAACTCGATTCCAAGTTAGGTGCCCAATTCATATCGTTTAAGTGGCGAGAAAAGTGATAAAATTGATTGACGTCGCGCCACGACTTTAAATGCGGCACTTGGTGGGAGGCAACCCATCATTTTCAAAATTTTTAGTCGTTTTTAAATTTCCTTTATTAGAATAGCTTAGTATATTATTTTTAACTAATCTGCCAAGTTCTATAATTTATGGAGTTGATTTGAGCAGGTCTGGGTGACTGGACAGTAAAAAACCAGTAGCTGTTGGAAATTACAGAAGCAGTGCTTCGCGTTCACGGTGGATAGTCACGTACACGGAGGGTAACAAAACTTAAAGCATCGTGTTCACGATACATATGTCGCATTCGCGACTGTTGGTCAGCACTTAACCCTTCGCAAAGGCGATAATCCCTCGCGAATGCGACCCTCAGGTATTTTGGGTATAAAATGGATCCGAAACACAACGAAATTGAGCAAGAACATGTCCCTGAAGCTGAACAAGAGGAACCCTTTGATCATGACATGTTTTTATCTGCTGAATGTGAACAAAAATTTGACGAACTCTTCTCAAAAACCATCGTTAGGGAAATAGGCATAAACATGGAGAAGGTTGAAGTTAAAATGCTGGGCTTTTACACAGGATTGGTAGAAAGCAGATGGATTTGCTTTGCCCCTCAACCAAATGATACCAACTATATAGTGGTGGTGGAATTCTATGCAAATGCCTTGATGACTGACTTTCAAGGAGCCTTAGTTACCACTGTGCGAGGTGTGCAAGTCAACTTCTACCATGAGATAATAAACGGAATTTATGACCTTCCCAATGCCGATAATGAGGTTTATAGAGACAGAGCAAAAGCAGGAGGAAACAAATTTTTGGTGGACAAATTGCATGACGGGGTGACCCCGAAGTGGTTGACATTGCACAAGGGAGTTGACTCTTATGATTTCACCGCGAAAGCAAAGACTTGGCTTTCCATTATCTGTTCGAGGATCTTGCCTCTATAAATGACACTGATGTGACACCAGAGAGAGCACAGATAATTGCTGCTATTGTGGATGGACTACCAGTGAACGTGGGAGAGCACATCGTTAGAGAAATCGAGGAAGCCACCCATGGGAGGTCCAATAGCCTATTATTCCCATCATTGATTACTCGGCTATGCTATGATGCTGGGTGTTAAGACACCTAAATGATAATGAGAAAGGTCTGGGAAAGCTGATGATACACTCATTGCTAAAAAAGGGATCCACTTACAAGCAGAAAAAGAGGAGGATTGATGTTACATTCTCTTCATTTGGGCAGTTCTCTGAGACCACCACTGATCCCGCCGGACCCTCTGCACCTGGAACAGGGTAATTTGACTTCATGGGACCACTCCAGTCTGGCCCTCACACCATGCGTCACCTATCCAATCAGATACATGGAGTAGATGCACACATTAGGCAGCATATAGATGGCCTTCCTACTGGCCCATCTAGGGCTCGCACATCTACTGGCGCTGCTGCTCCACCATCCCTAGATGACATAGTCAAAGAGCAAAAAGCAATAACGGGAAAGATGGACGCCATGAACAACAGTTCTAGAATTTCATGTTTTTTATCCCTAACCATTTAATACACGACCTAGCTCATTTGTAAGACATCTTTGGCAGCCTTTGACAATCTCTGCACATCTTGGGCAACTTTTGTCAATTTTGGAGCTAGGGTTCTTGCACACACACTTGGGAGTTGAAGATTTGAAGCTCTTGGTTGAGAATTTATTACCCATTTATGTTCAATTTTTCATTTCCTTGCTTTGTATTGAATATCTAAGTGTGTAATATTTTTTCGAGCACTTAAATCTTGTTTATGAGAATATTCATATTTAAAGTGTGGATTAAATACCTTGTTGTGTTTATGTATTGAACACTTTATATTTATTGCGAAGTGAGTTATTATTTCTTTAATTATTCTTGTTATTAAATGTTTCCAAAGGGATTAGCTAATCCTAGGACTCGCCCATTCACTTTGAATTAATTGTGTAAAAAATAATTCGGGGTTGGAAAAGATTAATTAACAAGAACTTGAGGCATTAACCCTCACTTTATAGATTCTACCTAGGAGTAGGATTGAACTACTTGTACCCATATTCGGGTGTGCTTAATCTTTTAATTGTTTTAGGATAATTCAATTAGGAAGTCTTGTTAGTCTCTGGAAGAAGCTAATATAGAATTATTATCCGGGCCTAATTAATAATAAACTCCCTCATATTTGTAAAATCATGAAATATATTGGATATTTACTTGAGTGTAATTCCCAATGCATCCATACTTGTAGCCATTGATCATTTTACTTGCTTTCTAGGTTAGTTTACATTTTTGCAATTAGTTGTAGATATTTTCTCAAAACATTTCTAAGTGTTTGGCTTAGCATAATAAGTCATAATTCTCCTACATGCCTAATCACCTACATATTATTCTCTGTGGGATTCGACCCCGACTCATAGTTGGGTAAATTATATTGCATGCGACCGTGTCCATTTACTTTTTAGTAGTGGATTTGGACGTCATCACTCTCCCTCTGTCACGAACCAAATTTCACCGGATCCATGATGACGCTTAACACTACTTTCTAGACAAGTCAACAGTCACATAATAGCTTAACATTTGAATGAACATGGTTTAATAAACTCAACAGCAAAAATATCACAAATATCTTATACAAATAACTGAAATACTACTACAACCACCCTAAAATCTAGTGTCAATGAGTACATAAGCACTACTGAGTATCAAAACACAACCCAATCCTTAGTACAGTCGTCTGAGAAATAGAACATTGCTGAAGGAAATAAAGGGAGAAAAAGTCAAGGTCTGCGAATGTCATAGCAACTACCTTGAAGTTTCCAAGCACCGGTACCAGCATAGATCTAGCAATCACCACGTCCAGATACACCTAGATCAGCACACAACGTGGAAAATGTATTATGAGTACAATGACCCCATAAACTTAATACGTAACAAAACTAACCTTGGACTGAAAGAAGTGACGAGCTCAGAAGAATACAATCAGAACCAACATAATGACTACACATATATAATGATGGCAATAACAATAAATAACTCAAAGGAATTATCATAATCGGCTCATTCATATTATAGAAATTTAGACATGCTTTCAAGTTTAATAATTTAAGCCCAACACTGATAAGAACATGCCAATTACAGCTAGCACAAGGAATGGTACATATCTATGCCTACATGTCATGTATGCGTGCAAATGTGTGATTTCATAATAATATTCCTAAGTACTTTCACTCCAAACAAACTCAATCTGTTTGCCTCAAATGCCCATTCACCACACACACAAAATCACTCAGCACTGTATGGGTGCCTTGCATCAATGCCCTTCACCAAAGTACATGTATATATATCACCGCGCCTGCGGTCACTGCTGGCATATCAGACTCCGGTGGGGCGGATCCTGCTCAAGCGCTAGTCAAAAGCCAATAAGGCCTGTTGCATCGTGCAATCGGATTCACATAATAATATGGAACAATCCGGCTAGTTGTTTTGAGTGTTGTAGCCCCGTTCCCCCATTTAATTCTTATTCTGTGCTCAATTTTTTCTATGTGACTTGTCGAGGTAGTTGGTTTGGTTTCGGGGATGTTTCGGAAATAAATTGGGACACTTAGTCCCAATGTTGGAAGCCTAAGTTGAAAGAGTTAACTAGATATTTACTTATGTATAAATAGTTGTGAAATGGAGTTTTGATGGTTCTGATAGCTCTGTATGGTAATTTTGACTTAGGAGTGTGTCCGGATATTGATTTGGAGGTCCGTAGGTGATTTTGTCTTGAATTGGCGAAAGTTGGAAAAATAGAAATTTGGAGAGTTGGGAAGTTTGACCGAGAGTTGACTTTGTGGTTACCGGGCTTGAATTTTGGTTTGGGAAGTTGGAATAGGTCCGTTATATCATTTATGAATTATGTGTAAAATTTGAGGTCAATCGGAGTTGATTTGATAGGTTTCGGCATCGATTGTAGAAGTTAGAAGTTCATTAGGCTTTAATCAATGTGCGATTCGTGGTTTTAGTGTTGTTTGATGTGATTTGATGATTTGAGCGAGTTTGTATGATGTTTTAGGACTTGTTGGTATGTTTGCTTGCAGTCCCGGGGGCCTCGGCTGTGATTCTGATCTTTGATGACTGTTGATTTTGCTGTTACTAGTTTCCTTATACGCGATCGCGAAGAGTGTTGTAGGCACCAGGGGATTTTGTTCTCTGCGTTAGCAATAGAGTGTCTGCGACCGTGAAGCTTGGGGAGTCAATGAATCGCAAACGCGTGGGTTAATTCGCGTTCGCGAAGAGGAAAGGAATAAGCTGCAATTCACGCGATTTGTTCTTCGCGATCGCGTGAGGAGGTTCGCGATCGCCTAGTGTGTTGAGCCTGTGAGTCGCATTCGCGTTGGGTTATTCTCATTCGTAAAGAGCTATTTTGGCATCATGTGAATTTGTGCTTCGTGATCGCGAAGCATTTCCCGCGATTGCAAAGAAGAGCACTGGCAGAAAATAAGTTTTCAGAAATGTGAGTTAGAGCAAATTTTCATAATTGGGCTTTGGGAGCTTGGATTGAGGCGATCTAGGAGGGATTTTCAAGGAATTGACTGGGGTAAGTGATTCTAACTCGGATTTGGTTAATATACATGAATATATCATTGTTTTCATCATTTAATTAGTGTTTTGGGTTGAAAAATTGGGGAAAAATTGTAGAAACTTCATAAGCATAAATTTATGGATTTGAAGGTCGAGTTGTGATCAGAATTGCATACTTTTGGTATAGTTGGACTCTTGGTTGAATGGGTGTTCGGATTTTGTTAATTTTTTCGGATTCCGAGACGTGCGTCTAGGGTTGATTTTTTGACTTTTGTTAAAGAACTTAGCTTTTTGATATGGAATTGATTCCTGTAGGTTGAGTTGATTGTATCGAGTTGTTTGCGGCTCGATTCGAGGCGTTCGGAGGCCGATTCACAAGGCAAGGGCTTATTGGAGTAGAGATTTGCACGGTTGAGGTAAGTATCACTTCTAAAACTGATTCTAAGAGTATGAACCCCTAAAATTCCTGTTATGTGATTGGGTGTTGAGGTGACGTACATGCTAGGTGACGGGCGTGTGGGCGTGCACCATAGTAGTTGTGACTCAGTCAATTACGTGAAACTATGTAGTCACTAAATCTTGCTATTACTCATGTGTAATTTATGTGTTAGAGAATTTGAGCTGTGATTTATGTTAGAAATCATGTTTAGTCTATGTGCTGGTACTACTGGGAGCCACAACGGCCGCTCTTTTACTGTTGAGTTAATTGCTTAAATTGCATTTATGTACCTAGTCGCATTCATCATTGCATATCATATCTCAGTCTCTGTTACCATTTATTGTCACATCATGTATCATTGTTTTGGGCTGATTGGCATGAATGTTGTGAACCCGAGAGATTGGAGAGATTGATGATTGAGCAAGGCTGAGGGCTTGTTTGTGAGTGATATTAATGGGATCGAGCTGCACGTCGCAGCGGGTACTATTGACTCATGATGGGATTGGGCTGCACGCCGCAGCAGGTATTATTGATTCATACGATCGGGCTGTGTGCCGCAACATGTTTTATTAGCGCTTGGGCAGGATCCGCCACTCCGGAGTCTGACATACCAGTAGTGAGCGCAGGTACCGTACAATGCTGAGTGACTGAGTGTGATGAGTGAGAACTGAGACAATCATATTGAGTACTCTGAGAGAGTGAGTATGTGAGGTTTTCATTCTGTTGCAGCACATGTGATATGCGCATTGACATGTAGATATATAGATGTAATATTCCTCATATCAGTCATACTTGGCATGTTTTATTTGTATTGAGCTTATCTGTTAAACTTGGAAGTATGTTACATTCCTGTACTGTGTATCAATAAATTATGAGTTTGTCTGAGATATTATTTTCATATTTCCTGTCATTTCTGTACTGTTAAATTCTGTATTTGGACATGTATTGGTTGAGCTCGTAACTGCTTTTAGCTCAAGGTTAGTCTTGTTATTTATTGAGTACATGGTGTTGGTTGTACTCATACTACACTATGCACTCCGTGTGCAGATCCAGGTACTTCCGGGTACAGAGGTTGCTAGTGTTGGAGCTTATTCAGTTCGGAGACTATCGAGGTAGCTGAGTTGGCGTCTGCAGACCTTTATTTTCCTCTTTTTTCTTTTAGTTTTATTTATACTATTCTGCCTTCCTAGACAGTTTTTCAGCAGTCAGACCATGCTATTGTATAGATGCTCATGTACTTAGTGACACCCGAATTTTAGGGATTTCTGTTTGAGTTGCGGTGTTTTCTTCCAGTTATTGTGAGATTTTATTTACTTAATCCTATTTCAGTATGTTTAAATTAAAGATGCCTGTTATTTTATTTGTTGTTGCCTAGTATCACGATAGGCGCCATCACGACACATGTGATTTTGGGTCGTGGCATAATAATAATAATAGTAAAGCGAATAGGGCCTGCTGGGGAGTGCAACCTGATCCACAATAATACTCTCAACACGGCGCTAAGGCCCACCTCAATCATCAATCTCTCAAGGGCTCACAATCTCGTATCACTCAGCCCAACAATGACAAGATGTGATGTAACAGTGAATGATGAACATATACCGAGATATGATATGCAAATGGATAACTATGACTGAATATATAATTACGTTAAAGAAGATAACTCAAAATAACAGAAATAGCCTCATTAGGTCTCAACCGAATAAGCACATAGCCTAAACATGAATCATTGTTCAATTACTCTAACAAGCAGGAAATTACATGGATAAAACAAGACTTGATAGCAACATAACACAAAAGTCAACTCGGATCATGATTACCACGGTGCACGCCCACACGCCAGTCACCTAGCACGTGCGTCACCCCAATACAAAACAAATAACATGTTTTCCAGGGATTATTACCCTTAATTCCAAGTTTAGAAATGTTACTTATCTCGAAATGCGCAACTCAATACTCCAACAAGCCCTTCCTCCGCGTATCGTCCTTCGAGCGACTCGAATCTAGTCACAAACAACTTAATATCAACAAATAATGTCGTAGGAAACAGCTCCAAACAATAAAGCTAAAGTCTTTAACTCAATCATACGAGTTGTACTTGCAGAGTGTGGATAAGGACCCACCCCCTGAGGGTGTTCTCCCATGTTTCTCCCTGATGACGTAGACGCGGTTGTGGAAAACTGATCAGTGTTGAAATTTTGTATACCTTCTCTATATGAAAATTCCTTCGGTGTATACATGATTTTTACTGCATATCTCCTCTATATTGCTAGCTCTGTATTTGTATACAAGGCTTTTTAAAGCATATCTTCTCTATATGTTGTGTTTGTTGATGAAGTGATACACAATACATATCTTCTCTATATGTCTCTTTCCGTGTAATTTGACTCGTACATTTATGCATATTTACTCTATATGCTAAACTGTTATTCTGGTTGATGTTCGTTCATCTCTTCTCTATGTGCACCTTGAGTTTTATCTTCAGTCATGCTTAGAATCTAGTATTGTTAGTGTGTATTCGTATATATTTATGAATCATACATATTTATCATGTGAGTATCATCGGTTATTCTTGCCACTACCTCTCCGAGGTTAGTCATGATACTTATAGAGTACATGTAAGGTACCATAAAAGTTTGTCAAAGATTTAAGGTTTTATAGTGCCAAAGTCTAGCTATTATGTTCGGAATGCTGTAGACAGTACATATTTGTGGACTGTGTAATGCGATGTGAAGTAAGTAGAAGAATTTGGCATGTGAAGGCGATTTTGCGGTCAGATATGCAGATTGCGAATCGGTTTCGCTGACCACAGAATCATCACGGACTGAGGCAGGAGCAACTATAATTTTTGGGTCATTTCGCGGTGAAGTATGCAGATCGCATAGCTATTTTGCGGACCGCATATCCATCGCGGAATCGGTAGGGAAATTTTTGAAGGAGATTTCGCGGTCTGATGTGCCGACTGTAGAACTATTTCCTGATCGCGGATCCGCCATAGATCTGTCGACTTCCAATTGAAATCTTGGGAATCGTTCTGCAGTCCAATTCAAGAATCACGTAGCTGTTTCACGCTCCATTAAGTTATTGTAGACCCGACTTGGAGGTAAAATTTTACCCAACTCTATTTTTAATATAAGGCCTAAGGGGTCGTTTTAGAAGGGAAATCTGGTATTTTTGAGAGAGGGAAACACTCTAGAGAGAGGGGAGAGCTCTAACACTTCTACTCTTCAATTTCTTGCTTTAATCTTTGGGATTCAAGGAAGGAAGCACTCAAGGTCTTCTAGACATTATCCCTGGCTCTCACGCAAAATTTAATAATGAGATTAAGTAGGATTTTATTATGTTGGGGCTTATGGGATGGTCATTAGAAGCCATAACCCTCAACCTTAAAATTGGATGTATGTGCTAATGGAGGTTGTTGGTTATCTTGGAACTATTGTGGGTGAATTGTTGCCTTGAAAATTGATTGTAGGATGAAGAAACTCCATTATAGGAGGTTGTAGTCGATTATGCATATTAGGTGTTTGACGAAATGCCTAACAGACCTACATTATGAGAATTCTTACTAATTGTGATTCTATTGAACTATGATGATGTAGATAGAAGTACAAAGAGTAGTGGAACTTCGTAGAGATCCTAAGGACAACTTAATTAAGGTATGTTGGCTATACTCTCTCTGTAGAATCAGATTCCATGATCTTCTTATGAACTCGAAGTGCAATTGACCAAAGTTCCAATTCCTATTGTTTTAGATTGCCTCAAGTAAATGATTTATCAAATGTCTGTATACTCAAGTCTTGTTTCAAATACTATCCTTATGCTCTCCCTTGAAAATACTTCAAATTTGATTGATTTAACTAATGTCTATGTAATGACCCAGACGGTTGTTTTGTGTATTTCAGCCTTGTTCCCCTATTTATTGCCTCTTCTATGTATTTGACTTGCTGGGGTGGTTGGATTGGTTATGGGATGGTTTCAGAGTGAATTGGGACATTTAGTTTCAAAGTTGAAAGAGTTGACTGGATTTGGACTTTTGTTTATATGTCTCTAGAGTGGTATTTTGACGAGTCTAATAGCTTCATGTGGTGATTTTTGACTTAAGCATATGTCCGGATATTGATTTGGAGGTCCGTAGGTTGAATTGATGCTTTTTGGCAAAAGTTGGAAAGTTGAGGGTTTGAGAGGTTGAGAAGTTTGACCGAGAGTTTACTTTATTGATATCGGATTCGGATTTTGGTTTCGAAAGCTGGAATAGGCCCGTTGTGTCATCTGAAACTTGCATGCAAAATTTGAGGTCATTCGGAGTTGGTTTGATATGGTTTGACATGAGTTTTAGAAGTTGGAAGTCCATTAGTTTGATTAGGCTTGAATTGATGTGCGATTCATGATTTTGGTGTTGTTTGAGGTGATTTGAGGCTTCGAGTAAGTTCGTGTTTTGTTTTAGAACTTGTTGGTATGTTTGGATGGGGAACCGGGTGTGTTTTAGTTGGAGTTCGGGTCATCCTTGGACTCAGGGAGGTTGCTGAAGTTCAGATGCCTGGTTTATTCACACCTGCGATAGATTGGTTGCAGGTGCAAGGCCGCAGAAGTAGCTACATGGTCGCAGAAGCGAAGGGGGAGGCTGTTTAGGGAGTCCCCAGATGTGGAGAGCTGGGCGCAAGTGCACAAGGAATCCGTAGGTGCAGAGTCGCTGAAGTGGTGAGGAGCCCACAGAACCGGACGAGTAGGGAGTTAGTGATTTTCGCATCTGCGAAGGAAATTCCACAAATGCGACGTTGCAGATGTGATCGTCTTGACCGCAGGTGCATTTTCTGGACAAATTTTATATTCGAAGGGTTTCATTGTTTTTCTAATTCTAGGAATTGTGAAGCTCGGCTAAGTGGCGATTTTTGGAGTACTTTTCACCATAATTGAGGAGGTAAGTGAAGATTAATCCCTTTTGTTGTTAGATATTTACTACCCATTGATTTTTACACCTAGTTTATGTGATTTTGAAGTGGAATTTGGGGCTTTTAGGGTATGATATTGGAGAGTAATATTTGGTGATTTGAGGGTCAATATGAGGTTAGAATTAGATAAAATTGGTATAGTTGGACTCGTAATTGAATGGGTATTCTGAATTTTTGAATTTTGTCGAGTTCTGGGGTACGGGCTTGGAGTTAATTTTTTTGGTTGACTTAGTATATTGGATTCAAGACATTAGCTTTATCATTTGGAATTGTTTCCTATGGCTATTATTGATGGTATTAAGTTGCTTTGACTAGATTCGAGTAGCTTAGAGGCCGATTTGTGTGGCAAGGGCTTTTTTGGAGTATTGATTTGCTCGCTTTGAGGTAAGTAACATATATAAACTTGGAATTGAGGGTATTTAACCTGGATAACTATGTTATATGAAAGGTATTAGGGTGATGTACGCGCTAGGTGATGGGCGTGTGTACATGCACCAGTGTGTTCATGGCCCTGGGAGGCTTTTAGACTATTACCGGATTGTTTGAACTGTAATTCATGTTAGACATCATCCCTAGGTTATGTGCTATTTGTTTGAGACTTGATAGGCTATTCTTGCTGGTCTGAGCTATTTGCCTTAATATTACACAGGCTCTCAGTCTTGATGGTATATCTGTGTATGATATCTCTGTCTCAGTACTTTCTTATTTGATTTTTACATGTCATTGATGCCTCTAATGTGTAACATAGTTGAACTGAGTATTGTGAGATGTGATTATCTGAGACTTGCGTAGTTAGGGACTGAATTTGGGCCTCAGAGCCGGTTTGATATTGATTTTGAGGTGACGCATATGCAAGGCTTATATTGGGCTAAATGTAATTGATTCGGGCGACGCGTACACCATGCCACACTAATGGGCTATATGATTATGATTAGCTCTTGGGTAGGATCCTCATGCCAGCAGTGGGTGCAAGCATAATATTTTATATGCGTGCTTTGATGACGGGCAATTATGCCAGGCACCCGTACAATGCTAAGTTTGATTATTTTGATAAATTCACTATGATATTGTTGTTCTGACATGCATACTTGACATGTAGGCATAGAGATGTACTTTCCTCATGCTAGCCTATAAATAAAATGTTTTATCCGTCTTCAACTTTAACTGTTATACTTGAAAGCATGTCTGAATTCCTGTATTGTAAACAAGCTGAACATAGTATCATTGAGTTAATTACTTATATTATTTCCTTTATATCCTGAGCTGTTATTGGTTGTTAAATGTTGATCTCTGACTGTTTCTTATGAGCTCGTCATTGCTTTCAACCCAAGGATAGACTTGTTATTTATTGAGTTCATGGGGTCAATTATACTCATACTACACTCTGCACTTCGTGTGCAGATCCAGGTACCTCCGGACGGGGTGAGTTCCAGACTTGAGTTGTTGCCAGCTTTCAGGAGATTATGAGGTAGCTGCTATGTTATCTGCAGTCCTTAAAGTACTCTTTTAATTATTTCTATTTGTACTGTTCTATTGTTTAGACAGTCGTATCAGAGGGTTTGATTTGCATTTTGATACTCAGTAGTGCTCATGTACTCGTTGACACCAGATCGTTAGGATGGTTGTAGTAGTATTGTGTTGTTTTCATCAGATATTTATGCTATTTGTCCTCTGTTGACTTATTTAACCATGTTTATTCAAATGCATGTTATTATATGATTGTTGGCTTGCCTAGCAAGTAGTATTAGGCACCATCGTGGCACTGGTGAGAGTTGGGTCGTGACAAGTTGGTACTAGAGCACTGGGTTGCTTAGGTCTCACGAGTCAGTGAGCAAGTTTAGTAGAGCCTTGCAGATCGGTACGGAGAAGTCTGTACTTATCTTCGAAAGGATACCGAACTGTTAGGAAACTTCATTTTCTTGCATTCTTGTAGTGAGGATCTGCTAATTCCGAAGTCTAAACCTTTATTTTCTCTTCTCTCAAAGATGGTGAAGACACGTGCAGCCGGGTCAGGCGGACGACCACCAGTACCACCAGTCAAGGCTGTGAGAGGATGGGACCATAGTAAAGGCTGAGTTGGGATTTGCACTATAGCGAGGGAAGCACCTATGGAGCCACCAGATGCTCCAGTGGAAGAGTAGGTATCGAATACTATTGAGCCGGTGAGACCAACCCAGACGCCGACAGTGTCTATTGTGATACTAGGTCTTCAAGGGGCCTTGGCTTAGATTTTGAGCATGTGTATGGGATTGGCTCAGGCGGTTTCATTGCCAATTGCACTAGCTACCTCATAGGCTGGGGGAGGAGCCCAGTCTTCCGCTGCCCGTACTCCGAGCAGCTCGCTCATTATCATCAGACACCAGGGGTTTTACCAATTCAACTAGTTGTTCCTGCTTGGACCGAGGTTGGTCCACCTATGACTGATACAACGCAAAATACGTTGCAGAAGTTTAAGAAGCTTGACCAGCCCGGGTTTAGTAGCACTGAGTCAGAGGATGCTCAAAACCTTTTGGATCGCTGTCATCAGATCCTTCCCACTACGGGTATTATGGATGTCAACGAGGTTTCTTTCACTACTTTTCAGCTGACATGGCTATCACGACCCAAGCCGGAGGGCCGCGACTGGCACCGGACCCTACCCTACGGGCGCCGGCGTACCCTTCATCTAACTTTCCTTATTATCTATAAGGCTTGTCATATGCATATAATATCGAACAATAATTATAATGAACTGAGACGTCATGCCATGATACGAATATACTTATATACATAATATGGCCAACAAGGCTGCAATGCAAAACCATAAAACAAAATACATATGTTTGCTGACAAGGCAATTCGACTGTACATAAGTCAACCCATCACTTGTCTATGCATAAATTGACACTTGTCTATGAGCCTCTACAAAAACGTACATAATGCAACCTACGTCGGAACAGGGCCCCGACATGCCCAAAACAGAATGCATACCAAGACTGTGGCAAGTCCGAAGGATGGATCTCGCCAATATCTGCTGAACTGAGTAGCCTACTGTGGTGGGGAAGCCTCGTCTATCTGTCTGCCTGGACCTGCAGCACGACATGCATCGTCCACAAAATCAAAGGACGTCAGTACGGATAATGTACTGAGTATGTAAAACAGGAAACATAATGTAAGAACAATAATAAGCATCAGGATAAGAGACATACAACCTGTACCATCTGAATGCCTCTGAGGGCGACTAACCATGTCATGCCTGACATGCATATGCATATACATATATTTATATACTTTTGAAAATCATCATATACATATATACGCCTCTGTGGGCC